>CAUYSK010047183.1:0-33208 GCA_963575035.1 Avahi laniger | reverse complement strand
GCTCACGCCTGTAATCCTAGCTCTCTGGGAGGCCCAGGCGGGCGGATTGTTTAAGCTCAGGAGTTCGAGACCAGCCTGAGCAAGAGCGAGACCCCGTCTCTATCAAAAATAGAAAGAAATTAATTGGACAGCTAAAAATATGTAGAAAAAATTAGCGGGGCATGGTGATGCATGCCTGTAGTCCCAGCCTCTTGGGAGGCTGAGGCAGTAGGATCGCTTGAGCCCAGGAGTCTGAGGTTGCCGTGAGCTAGGCTAACGCCACGGCACTCACTCTAGCCAGGGCAACAAATGAGACTCAGTCTCAAAAAAAAAAAAAAAAACACAACTTTTATCTATAGAGATGCAGATATATCTGTGAAGCTGTTTTGATGGTAGTGGTTGTGAAATTCCTATCATTGGTTCAGGTTTGGGTACATGTCTTTAAATTTTTTCCTCTAATTCCTATTACCAGATTATAAAGTTAGTCTAGGACCTGGACACCAGAATGTAAGTTCTCTAAAACATGAACTGAGTCCATCTGGTTCATAGCTGAATCTTGAACACCAAGAATATAGTACCTGCTGCAGAGTAGTTGGTACTCAGGAGATATTTGTTGAATGAAAAATGTCTAAAGCAAACCAGGATTTGGTGCCCATATAGTCCTAGATACAAAATTGTGTATTATAACTCTAAACCTAAATGTGCTAATATTATTTTTATATCTGCAACATAAAAGAGAATGATGTAGGCTCAAATATCAGATGAATCTGGGTTCAAATTGTAGCCTATTCATGTACTTGCAGTGTGTTCTTGGGCATATTAGCCATTCTACACTTCAATTTCCTCTTCTGTCGACTACATGATAATTACTACATGGGGTTGCTGTGGAAACATATGAGATTAATACAAATAAAGCTCTTACTACAGTGGTTGGCTCTCTAATTTTAGCTGTCATTACTATAGAAATTATTATCATCCTATTCTCAGATATTTTATAATAGTTAATATTTTACTGTTTTATAAGTTAATGATTATTTTACTCTTCATTCTTGTAATGAGCCACAGAGTATGGGAATCCACCTTGGTTCTCTCAGTACTATTGATTTCCTTGGTTCTTGCTGAGACAATTTTTGCTTTAGAAAATCTGAATCAGTCCTCTTCTTTGCAGATGTGTCCTCTATCTTTATTGTAAAGATCTTAAATGCACTGTATTTATTAAAAATTAATGATTAATGGGCCCTTTCCGAGTGAATAATTCAGCAGCTTGTCTAAAGCTCTCTTAAATCACTGCCAACATAAATGAATTCAGGTATCATCACAATGATAATTTTTACCACAGCCACATGATATAATATCTTTACCTTTCCTTGATTTTTCATTCACAGTACTGTAAGAAGTTCAGTTCTTAGATTTTATTCAGTTCAGGATTACATCAAGTTTTTTTGTAATTGGAGTATCATGTTTGCAATTAGCTTAGTCATTTAAACTGACTTTAATTGAAAATATTATCCTTTCAAATAAAGAATAATATCCCAACCTGGGTAAGAAAATAAAATTTTTTATTATTTGAATATTGTTTATTTTTTGTTTGTATTTTCAGGGAATATTTCCCCTTAAAAAACCAAATGTTTTCTTTATTTTTTTTAGCATACCTCCAGATAATCTCTCTATTCAAGAGTTTCAAAGAAATGAAAGTATTGATGTTGAGGTGAGGAAGCTATTTAAAACATTTTCTTGTGATCATTTTGAAAACCAAATAGTAGAAATGTTTACAAAATAGCTAAAAGAGTAAATTAGTAGATTAAGACTGAACTGAAAGCATTAAAACTTTTACAAGTTAAAGGTTGATTAAAGTACTGACATTTTAAAAATGACTTCCTTAGATTTGTTATAGTTTTGTACTATGTGCATATTGTCTAGATACTTCATTGTGTCCATTTAATAAGTTTAAAAAGCAATGAAATAAATCCACTCAGGGAGCATGTATTTGAAAGTTTACTCTGCAGTTTGGCAAACCAGGTGTTTGTGGTTCAAGCTAATTAGTAAGTTGCTTGGAATTTTCCATTTTTAACAAGCTGTATGTAAAGCCTGTGAAATTCTTAAACAGTATTTTTTAAAGAGTATATTTTGAGAATTATAAATGGAATTTAAAGAAAGAATTTTTTGGTTATGGTTGGTGGTGGTGGTGGTGGTAGAGTTTTGGTTTTTTTAAGTGTGATAGGGGAACTTTTAAGTAAATCCAATCAAATAAATTACTTTATACATTTAAAAAGCATAGGCATTGTCATATAGATACTTTGTTGCCATTACTGTATTAAAACTCTTGTCAAATTTTCTTTTTCTTTGGAGGGCAAAGTAACACGCTATATGCTAGAAATAAGCTATTTGACAAAAATGAATATATTAATAATTTTAATTTCTCTTATAATTTCTGGTATAAAAAAGTTATTTAAGTCTTATTCTTAATCCCACATCGTATGTTTTATTCTAACTTGGGTAAATTTCATGTGCTGTTTTTCCCTAGAGGACTATATGCAGTTATGATGAAGATCAACATTTGTCAAAATGATTGCAGAGTAAACAGTTATAGTATTGACTGTTTTCTAATAAAGTTACTAAGACAGATGAGGGAAGCAGACTAGTAGTCATCCTGTATATTAACATTAAAATATTTGTGTACTTCTTTCAAGGAGAATTCTTTAACTGATTTTCTCTTAAAATCAAATTTTAATTTTACTCTAGAAATTATGATTTGAGTCAGTCAGTATCTTTCAAAAAAAAAAAAGCATCTGAATTTGCCTTTTTGTTTTAGGTAGTTCAACTTATCAGCACTGAGATACTACCTTATGCCAATTTTATTCCTAAGGAATTTGTTGGTCAGATAATGACTATGCTTAACAAGGGCTCAATACATTCTCAGTCATCTTCATTTACAGGTATGTTATTTTAATGATTTTTAAAAAATTATTAGAAAGTATTGAAGTACTTTTAGAGAAATTGACAGTAAAAGTATTTAATCCTATGATTACAATAGGTGTAAAACTGGAGAATGGTAAAGAAATTTTTAGGAATGTAATATAGAACATTAAGCTTTATGAGGGAAAATGTGAATATTCTGTGAATATAGATACTCATATTCATAAACTGTGATTAATTGAATATAAAAGTACTTTATGGAATCCATGAAGTCATTGCAGGTTGACACAAGTTACCAATTTTTGAAGTCATTTTTGGAAGGCAACATAATACGGAAAACAGTGAATGTATATTCTGCCACTTAATAGTTGGTTAGCTTCTCTGAATCTCAGTTTTGTAATCTTTAAAATGTAAATATTAATTAATACCAAACTCTCAGGACTATAAATTGCAGAATTAATCTATTAAAAAAAATAAGGTGCCTTAACATTTGTTAAGGGAACTAACATTTAGTGAATGACAACTATGTACAAGATATGCTAGAATGTTATCTCATTCCTCACATTTTTATGAGGATAGGTACCGTCATATTATAGAAAGAGAAATGGGTTTAGAAAGGTTGAAAAAATTCCTCACAATCTTCAGGCTGGAGGCCAGATTCATACTTAAAAAGAACTGCTTGCTTCTTTCTATTATATCATGCTGCCTTAATTGGGAACTGATATATAAGTTGCTTTTTTGCTATTAGTTTTCCTTTCTAAACCTGAGCTCAAGTCTTAAATGAAATCGTGGCATCATAATATGATTTTTTTCTATGAGATGATTAAAAAATTATAAATTCGTGTCATGCATATCCTTAATCTTCAGGATTTACTGGAGCTTTGACTAGCTTTTACTACTTTGTGCTGAGCAATTTAAAGAGCATTTATGTACACAGTTTGACCACTAGATGTCTCTCATACTTACTTCATAAACTAGTTCTTCTAGCCCAGTTTTAAAAACTGGCCTGGTAAAGTGCAGGTTTAACAAACATGAGAACCTCAGAGAAAAAATGTTAAAGCCCACTTATCTTAATGTAGTCAACTTTTTAATAAGGGTATAAGAATTTCTAGATAATTTTTATAAAATACACATTAAGAATAATATTCAAAATTAAATATGAATATCCTGAGCCTAATAAGGGCTATTGAGTTACCAGTTATACTTTTCTGGTAGTTTTCCAATAATATCTCTTGCTATTTATAGTATTAAATGTACCAGGACAAGAAAGGTGCATGGACATTCTTCCAGTGACTTTGCCATATAGGTCACAAATGTCTTCTCAGCATTAACTAGTTTTCTTTAAACGTATACATACAAAGTCATGCCTTGCTAAACAAGGTTATAAACACAGAGGTCCCAGTGATCACTGGTTCGCCACTCGTAAGTATGACCTGACAGCCAAAGCTCACAGACATTTTAGGAAATCCTCCAACACAAAAGAAAAAGTCTAAAAAATAAAATAAATAGAGTAAAAGAAACTGGGAAAAAACAGATAAAATGCAAAGCCATAAAAAACATAAAACCACAATTATAATTAGGATGGTCAAAAAGATAAAAGATTTCACACCCATGAAACAAGAAAAAATGCTATAAAAATAGAACAATAAGAACAAGAAAGAACTCATAGAAAATTAAAAATGCGATGGCTGAAATAACAATTTTAATGAAGGTTTAGAAGAATCATTAAGGAAACAATTTGGAAAGTAGAGCAAAAACAAAAATGTGGACAATATGAGAAGAGAGAAATAAAATGAATCCAGGGAGTCTAACATTTGACAAAAGCCTTCCAGAAAGAGAGAATGAAGAAAATTGAGAAAAAATTATCAAAGCAATAAACTGAAGAACTTAAGAAATAAAACTCCAAATTAAAAATGTTCACTCAGTACCCACAGCAGTGAAAGAAAAAAGACCCACATGTCATCGTGAAATATCAGAACACCTGGGATAATGAGAAGATCCTAGAAGATTTCAGAAAGAAAAAAAATTCAACATGAGTTCAACAAGAACTGTATCAAAGTGACAATGGAATTCTCACTAACAGTACTGGATGCTAAAAGACACTGAAACAGTAGTTTCAGAGTTATAAATGGCAAGGATTTTAATATGGAGCTTTGTACCCAGGCACACTATTGGCTGAGAATGAGTGTAGAACAGTAATTCTCAAGTTTCAGCATGCATCATAATCAACTAGAGAACAAGTGATTGCTGAGCTGTACCCCCAGAGTTTCTAATTCAGTAAGACTAGGATGGGGCATGAGAATTCACATTTCTAACAAGTTCTCTGGTGGTGGTGATGCTGCTGGGAACCACACGTTTGCGTACCAGAGTAAAATAAGGACATTTTCAGAAGTAAAAGTTTTCAGAAATTTTACTTCCCATTTGTTCCCTCTTAGGAAGCTATTAATACTTCAGAATATGCTTCATGAAAACAAAGGAATTAACCAAGAAAAGAGAAGGCATGAGATCTAGGAAGTAGGATCTAACACCAGAGAAAATGGAAACAATTCCCAGGGTAATGGTAAAGACTTGTTCCAGGATACAGCTGAACAGAGAGCAACTAGTCTAGACTGGAGCAGAGGTCATGTTCCAGGAAAGAAGTTAATAGGAGAGGGAAAAAAGAGAGTGGGAGAAATTATTGCAAGTTTGACCATGTGGAAAACCATTGTGGAGTATATTTTACAGTGCTGTTGATGGGAAAGACCAAGACAAGAAAAATGTTGAAGTGATGAGGGTACACAGTCTTGCCTTGTTTTTGATTTTGTGAGGAGGAAAAATTGTTTCTCTCTCTCTTTCTCCTTATATATATACATATACACACGCACACACACACACACGTATATATATAATTTCACTGTATATATGCTACTAGTTATAGGTTATTCATAGATACCTTTCATTAGATTGAGAAATTTCCTTCTGTTCTTAGTTTGCTACAAAGAGTTATCATTTAAGCTGCATTGATTTAACTTTTATTAACCATCAAAAATTGTTAATTTTACAGAAGCAGAGATTGATATTCGTTTGAGAGAGGAGTTTTCTAAAATGTGTTTTGAAACATTGCTTCAGTTTTCCTTCAGTAATAAAGTCACAACACCTCAAGAAGGCTACATCTCACGAATGGCACTCTCAGTGCTTTTAAAGAGGTCCCAAGATGTACTACACCGCTATATTGAAGATGAAAGATTAAGTGGTAAATGCCCTCTTCCAAGGTATGGATTTTATTTTATTAAAGAAGGAAATGCACTGATGTCATAATTATTAATAACAAGGAAAGCTCTGAAAAGCAAATGTTTTCATAAGTGATCTGAACTAACCTGAGTTTGTTTATAATTTTATTTATCCCATACATTATAAATACTCATAGGTTTTGCTGCAGATATATTAATGTGTTTATTATGGGGTGCTTTTTCAGACCCCTCATGAAGGTTAAGTAATAACCTCTTTCAAATGAATAGATACACCAAATTAACTTTCTGAATCTGAAAAAATAATTGAATTCCAAAATTAGTAATTAGTATTAGTATTAGTACTAGTATTAGTAATTTGGTTATGGGCACGATTGAAAATTAATTAATCAAAATTGATTTCTGAAGGATACTTGGAAATGCAGTAATAAAATTGCTTTGAATGGAATATTATTTATTAAATTATTTATTATAACATTGACTTCAGAAAGCAACTTTCTCTTTTTTTTATGTTTTAAGTATTTTCTTTTTAACTGCTGCCTTTAAATTGAGCCCTATTGTCCTCTGAAGTTATATTGTATCATTCTGTTTGTTGCAATCTTATTCAATTCTTTTCGAAAAAGCTACATTGTGGCACAATAAAATACTTTTATGCTTACAAATGGAAGGCTTGAAATAGAACCCTGTCATAGCATTAGAAAAGTTTTGTCTGTAGAACTCTCTGGTGTAATACAGATTCATACGAGGAATAGGGTGGGGTGAGAGAGGACTGGAGAGCAGAAGAGTTTTAGTTCTATCAGGAGAAGGAAGGGAATCAAGCTACTCTTATTGATCCTTTATTCCAAGTTCATTCTTCATTGCTGACATCTCCAAATAGTGTCACCTTAGGACTGGTTTTGAGCATATTTCTTGTTTGTAGTATTAGAAAGTTAAATAAGTACCATTGTAATTTTGAATATACTTTTAACAGCATGTTTTGGGGGGTTTTTTTGTTTTTTGGTTTTTTGAGACAGAGTCTCACTCTGTTGCCCTGGCTAGAGTGAGTGCCGTGGCGTCAGCCTAGCTCACAGCAACCTTAAACTCCTGGGCTCAGGCGATCCTACTGCCTCAGCCTCCCGAGTAGCTGGGACTACAAGCATGTGCCACCATGCCCGGCTAATTTTTCCTATATATATATTTTTAGTTGTCCAAATCATTTCTTTCTATTTTTAGTAGAGACAGGGTCTCGCTCTTGGTCAGGCTGGAGCAACCTGGTTTTTTAAAATATGTGACAGGTGTTATTAGTAATCTTTGTTTCCATTCAAGCTTTGGCAAATCTCTTTTAGTATAATTAGTGGGAAAAAAACACTTTTGTATGAAAATTTTAAAAGTATATATTATAAAATATTTTAATTTTAAGTAATTAATGTGAAATATCTTCCAAATAAATAAGATTTATATGAGTAGATTGCCTCCCTCCTTTTTAATTGATAATTTATGGTAAGAACAACTAAAAATCTGATTTGTACATTGAAATACATATTAGTAAAAGGATTTCTACTTTTATAAGAATTTAAAGCTAACATTAACTTTGTATTGTATTGTGTTCCGTATTTTTCCAAAGTATATCTATTTGTACTAACCTAGTTTAGAAAAAAACACACACATGGAATATTTAAAAATCTTAATGGAAATAATTTCCCATCTGTTTTTTTAGGCAACAAGTAACAGAAATCATATTTGTTTTAAAAGCAGTCAGTACTCTGATTGATTCACTTAAGAAAACTCAGCCTGAGAATGGTAAGTGCTTAGAAACTCATTTATTCTACACTTACAATGTTTATGTTCTATTTGTGATGGATGTTTATATTACTATTAAATGAACTTAATTTTAGAATCATAGCAGCCAGCAGACTTTCTTTTCTCCAGTTCTCGTGACAGCAAAGCATCAAGTCCATTAAAATGTCAATTAAGTAAAATTAATTTATAATGTTTTAATTTTTTATGTAACAGTTTAGCTGATTTTTTTCACTAAATTGGTCTGAATTCAGGGTACTGCATGAACAATTCATATCTCTTTTTTTTTTTTTTTTTTTTGAGACAGAGTCTCACTCTGTTGCTCTGGCTAGAGTGAGTACTGTGGCTTCAGCCTAGCTCACAGCAACCTCAACAAACTCCTGGGCTCAAGCGGTCCTCCTGCCTCAGCCTCCTGAGTAGCTTGGGACTATGGGCATGCGCCACCATGCCTGGCTAATTTTTTCTCTATATAAATTTTTTTATTTGTCCAGATAATTTCTTTCTATTTTTAGTAGAAATGGGATCTCGCTCTTGCTCAGGCTGGTCTCGAACTCCTGACCCTGAGCGATCCACCCGCCTCAGCCTCCCAAGAGTGCTAGGATTACAGGCGTGAGCCACCGCGCCCGGCCCATATCTCATATTTTTAATGTAGAAGATCATTGACTTATTCTGGGGCTGGGGGAAGGCCTTTATCTTCTATTTGTACTGATTTATTTTCTAGATATAAACTACATAAATAACTTTGAATCATTTTTGTAGATCTTTCTCATTTGTTTTTCCTTTCTGTTTACTCATTCTTGTCCAATCCATTTTTTACATTATTGCCAGAAATGATTTTTTCAAAGCACAACTTTTCTTATTTATTTTTTTCATCCCCTCAAAACAAAAAAAATTTTCATTTGCTTATGAGATTGCAAAGAGTACTACAATCTGACTTCATTCTATTCATGCTTTATTTCCCCCTAGATTTCATTTAACCTACTCTCCTACTAAACTAAAATTCTCAATCTTCCCAAAATTTCCACCCTTTTGCTTATTTCATTCTCCTGCCTATATCCACCTAGTTAGAATACCAGCCCACTTTTAAGCTCTATTTTTAGTCTCTTAAAGGCAAATCATTTCTCTTTTCATTGAACTCATAGCACTTTTATGTATACCTTTGTCTTGAAGTATTCTATTTGTATTTTAATTATATGTGTACATGACTTATCTCCCCTTACATTGTAAGATTCTTGAGAGGTTTTTTGGACCTTGTTTTATCCTCTTTTAAATCCCTTGCTTTCCAAAATGTGGTTTATTGGACCAACCACTGGTCTTAAGAATTTGTTACTGGTCCAGGACAAGATAAAGAGCTGGTACCATGATATAAATCAGTTGTGTCACTAAACACACTATTTGATTCAGCTGACTTTTTTTCTATACAACAAGACTTTGTCGAAGAAGAAACCAGTGTGTTGATTTACATTCCAGCACAAACTTGCTATTTTGTAGCAGGCTGGCACTTCAAGCATCATTACTTTTAATACTCAAGAAAAGAGATTCACAGCAAATGACTAATAAATGAGTTTCAGGATATTTGTTCCTTTCAACTATTAAATAAGTGAAGTAAATACATATTTTTCTGGTTCTAAAATTCACCCATTAGTACTTTGGCCTAAAAAGGGGGAATGTTATAGTAAATCTTAAGAAGTAGCACACTTGTAATTTATTCAACCCAAAGGGAGGGATGGGATTTCTAGGAAAAAGCCCGGGGCAACGTACTGAATTCATTCCATCCGAGTGCAGATTTGGATTTTCTTTAAAAAATGTTCTGGTTGATTTTTCAGAGAGGCAACCCATGCATTGACTTCCTTAAGACCAGTAAAATCTGTATTAGATCACAGGATAAAATTTGATTCTTATTATAAAAATATATATTTATGACATAAACAGGAAATTCTCTATTTTCCATGTTATTGCCATAGATATACTACATGTAGCCAGTATATTTAAATGGATAGTACTTGCATGATTTTGTATGATCTTTATACAGCTGTCAAGAATTTAACCAGAAGCTGGGCAAGGTGGCATGTGCCTGTAGTTCCAGCTACTTGAGAGGCTAAGGCAGGAAGATGGCTTGAGCTCAGGAGTTTGAGACCAGCCTGGGCAACATAGTGAGACCTTGACTCTTTAAAAAAAAAATAATTTAACCAGAATATGTATAAAGGGTGAAAAAGAAAGAAAAAAAGGAAAACTCACAAAGCCCATGGGCCATGGATAGGGCAGTGTAGTAATTATATTAATAGATGATCTAACTAAATTAATGTTAAAAATTAAGAGAGTTTGAATTATGCCTCTGGACATATGAACTGAAAATTTAAATGAAGTACAACTATACAAGATGATGGTGATATTGTAACCTATTAGAAAGGTACAGTAAGCTTCATTAAAAACACAGAAAGAACAAGATATCTTAGGAATGCCTGTCTTTCCTAGCAGAAATATGTTGGATTGCTCATAGCCATTCCGAGCCTAATTCAGGAGGTTGGCTACAAAGTGTAGAGCCAATATACTCAATATTTAGAACTTTTGTTATTTATTTTAGGGTGTTTAGTGGAAGAGGAGGCATTTGTTGGACTTATTTTTTTTTTTTGAGGGATTTCATTTTTATCTTTTTACTCGATCTTCATTTAAAATCTTAAATAGATAGTATACATATACATGATTCAAAAATCCAAAAATAAGGCCAGGCAGAATGGCTTACACCTGTAATCCTAGCACTTTGGCAGGCTGAGACAGGAGGATCACCTGAGCCCAGGAGTTTGAGACCAGCCTGAGCAACATAGTGAGAAACCTCATCTCTACAAATCATTTTTTAAAATTAGCCGAGCGTGGTGGCATGCACCTGAAGTCCCAGCTACTTGGGAGGCTAAGGCAGGAGAATCACTTGAGCGCAGGCATTGCAGGTTACAGTGAGCTATGATGATGCCACTGCACTCTAGCCCAGGCAACAGAGTGAGAGAGACCTTGTCTCAAAAAAAAAAAATCCAAAAATATAAAAAGATATACAGGGAAAAATTTTAATATGATCTTTCCCCTATTCTCTGTCTGCCCAGTTCTTACCTCATCATTGGCAACCATTTTTTTTAGTTTATAGATCCCTCCAGATTATTATGTAAATACAAAATACATATTCTCATAAGCCCTCAGTTTTATACACAAATGATGCCCAATAGCCCCATATCCTATCTGCTGTTCTGAATCTCTTTCTTTTTTTCCACTTAACAGAATATCATGGGGATTATTCCATATCAATTCATACAGCTTTTTCATTCTTTTTGATAGTTAAGCCAAAAGTCCTCACAAAGATATATGGTGGGTTTTTAAAAAATATTTTGGTTTAAGAAATTGGAATAGCTTCCTTTGAGTTTTATTTAAGCTGTTGTTTTAATGTGTTTTTATGTTTTCCCGTGATAAACCAAAAATTCATTTGGCCAGTTGACTTTCCATCTGGGACAGCCTACGTAGGTTTCAATCTGTATAATCTTGTGTTAAGTGATTAGTGTAAAGTTTCATAGAAGATAACTGGAGCAGACTGTTTTAAACTTCTTAGACCAGTGGGTTTTAGACTTATTTTTTTGTTTTCTGTTAAGCAGCAAAATTCTTTTACAAATGAAATGTGACGTGAATTCTAACATATAAAACAGATAAAAGCAGACAGTCTATCCGAACATTCCCCACCTTCACCAGTACTCATCAGTACCACACCCCTTTTCTTCTTCCCACGCCCACCTTGAGGAAAAGAGGTTTCCCTGTTTGGGAAAAGAGGCTAAATGAACAAACAGTTCAGCATTTTCAAGATACATACTAAGGAATGAACATCGACGATGAGTGATGTCAGTAGATACTGGATGGCAAAAAAATTCTATAATCAAATTATTTTGGAAACCCTTGGTTAGATAAAGTTAAATCTGTTCTTTGACTGCAAACCCATAATAAATTAGTATGAACTATCATTCTCTAAAAAAGAAACATATGCAACATCTGCCAATCTTACTTGACCATGAACTTTTTCTTAAGAAATAAATTAAGGAACACTAGTTTAAGACACTCATTCCTTTACTGTACTGTGAAAAAGTTGCAATAAAGAGAAATTAAAGGAATTGACCAGGGACACCAAGCACTGCCTTTTTTCAGAAAGAATTTAGCCAATTGACACCCAGTAAATTGGAGTGAAAAATAAAATAAAAACTCCTTACACCTAGAATAGATTCTTTCTTTTATACTATGCTGCCTCCCAGATTTGAGACTTATTCCAGAAAGTGCTTACTGTCTAACAAAAATCTATCAGCAGGTTTTGTTGTGTATTGGGTGCTCAACACTATTTTACTTACAGGAAAATAGAAATGTAATATGTGATCTCAGAGTATAAGAAGATTACTAATTGGGATATAACACTTTTGCCCATTCAAAAAATAGCATTCAGCTTTGTATTAGTTGTTCATGATAGTGGTGAGGAAGGCAGACATGGTCCCTCCCCACTAGAGTCTACATCTAGTGGTATATGTTAAAGGTTAGCAAACAGTACAATAGAAGAATGGATCTATAAAATCAATATTAAGGACATTATTAGAAAAATCATTAAATATTTTATATTTCAAATGATTTATGGTTTTACCAGACAACTAAATAAAAAATTGAATTGTTTCTATTGTTCTTAAGATATACACTACATTCTCTGGCAGTTATACTGAAAATGACAAAGGTTTGGATTATTCTATATTACTTTATTAGCTTCTAAAGCCTTCCCAAATTGAAGTACCATTTAAAATGTGCTTTATCAAATTTTTTAGTATTGATGACTCTGCACACTGATCATATATTTTTCCCATACCTTATTAAATATAGCAGATAATCTTCCAAAGATGAAAAAATGAAAAAATATGAGCTTGTAGAATCTTCATAGTTCAGAATTTTTTCTTTACATTGCATTTAAAGGATTGTGTTTATGTTAATTGGATAATCTCTGCTATTTAAATCTACCCTTTTTTGAGGTTTTATACTTTTGCATTACAGTTGATGGAAATACCTGGGCACAAGTAATTGCCTTATACCCAACTTTAGTAGAATGCATCACCTGCTCTTCTTCAGAAGTCTGTTCTGCACTTAAAGAGGCACTCGTTCCCTTTAAGGATTTCATGCAACCACCAGCATCCAGAGTTCAAAATGGGGAATCTTGACCAGCTACAATATATTTGAAGGAAGAAAGATATCCTAAAGAATGTTTGCTCCTAAGTGAGTCTTCTGTGAGAAGGACATTTCTTACTACAAATAATTCTTGGCAGCTGTTGTTGGCCTCCTTTAAATTGTACTTACCTGGGTTCAGTAATTCATATTACAAGCTTACACATCAACAAAGGCTCTTGAATGAGTAGCAGTGTAAGCTTTTAATAAATTAAACTGGTGGGAGGGATAATTAATACTACAATATACCTGCTACTATGTCTTCAGTTGGTGATTTAAAAGTGAGCTTATGTACAGTTTGTGGTGTATGTGTTAATGATGTACTTTTTAAAAAGAAAGAGAAGATATTTCAATTCAGTCAGATTTATTAGGCTGGTGTTTTTGCACCCTTTTTCAAGTACAAAATTGTACTAGAATTTTATGCAAGATGGTACTGTAACATTCCATATTATCTATAACCAGCCTTTGTAAACAAAGGGAACTGATATACTTGTGTGTATAATAAATGGTACAGTTCTGTATAAAATAGTTGCATTTATTATTTAAATTTTTAAAATATGGATAATGTTAAATGCTTGAAGCTGTATTTATTATTAATACAGAATTGCTTACATTTTTACTCTTAATTTGCCTTCTTATGCAACAGATAAGCTCACCATATGATCATGCATTTAGCTTCATGCTTATTTTAAATGTATTAGTGACAGTTAAACATCCAACCAGAAAGATCATGTGAACACAGCAGCAAATAGTTTATGATTTGTTGATTTTGCAACTTTGAAATATAGTTTATTAACTTAATACATTGAGATATATTGTAGCACTATGATTCCATCATACCTCATTTCTTTAAATATCTCTCCAAGCTTTCACTTAGGTCTGTTTTTATATTTGCTGTCTGGATTTTAAAGACTTTTCATATTTTATATTTCTACTGATTTTTCTTCCCTGACTAACATTTGTCACTGTCTTTGAATTATGATCCAGGCAAGATGATTTTGGATTTCCTAAAATTTTGCCTGTGAGGTTTTGTTCATTTCAGTGCTTCATTTTGTAATGTCTTCTCAAGAAGAAAAATTACTATGCTAACTCACAAGTATAAAATGTGTGTATATTATAAAACAATGAGAAGTGTATTTTTGGAGATAGTCAAGCATTTAGAAGTGCAGTAAACTTGCTGTTATGGAGTAAAGTACTAATTTTGTTTCACTTTCCTATCCTAGTGAACAAGAAAAGTGCTCTTGAGTACATTACCTTAATTGTTTCTTAAAATACTGACTTTGACCTAGCTCACTGTATTTTTTATTTAATGGATTATGGTATTATAATATTTTTCTTCTAAGTTAAATTTTCATAATTTATGTCAAGACAAAGATGTTTCAAATAATGATTATTCATAAGAAATCATAATAGTCTCAGTATTATTTTAGTGTACTGGAAGGCCTTTGATTTTAATAGAATTCATAAATTTCAGCCTCACAAGAACAATCATAAAACTGCAAAAAGATAATAGAATTGAGTAATGAAATGAGGTACAGTTTTGAGGCTATTGTAATTGTGTAATTATTTAATTTGCACTATTATCTGTAAAAATGTGGTAAGGTCTTTTTTTGAGGGGATATTATTTTTATTTACATGAATTAATGAATTTCTATTTTATTATTTCACCTAGAATTAAGGTAAAATATGGCATTTTATAGATTCTGCTTTCAGCATTTTCCTTAAAGAAAGTTGTAAAAAAAAAAAAAATTTGAGCTGTGTATTTAGTTTATTTTCAATATTTGGAAATGTTAAATTGGGGATTAGAAAAATCCACAAATCACTGATTAAGTATTGAAATATAATAAGGGTAGTATGCCATTTCAGTAACATGTTAAAAATATTGCCATGAATTTATATGAAGTAAAAATGTCTTTTCTTGAAAAATAACAGATTAATTGCAATTAGAATAATCTGCAGTCAAAGTTACATGTGAGTCAAGGTTATGCAACATACATATATATAAACTGAGTAGTTTGAGCTAATACTATATTAGCTTTCAATACCAGGACCATGCTGTGTAGTTCAAAATATATAAATGTGTTGAATGTGTTAATACAAAGTAATGTGATAATCAGGGCCGATTTTAGTGTCAAGCAAGTGGGCTGCCCCCTTGATGGTATAATTTGACAGGCTTTTCCTCCCAGAATATCTCCTGCCACCCTCCAGAAGTCACCACCAGCAATTCATTCCCTTGAGTCAAGCATTCCTGTAGGTTGCATTTTCTAAAATATCCTGAGCCCTGAAGAGGTTAACACATTGCCCTTGTCTTGTTAATATGAATTGGGTTCTTCAGTGACCAGAAGAACTGGGCTATGGAAAATTATTAGATGCCAAGAGATTCAAAAAGGAAGCTCTCAAAGCTAAGATCATTTTATAGCACAATTGAGTTCTATAACTAGCCCTTGAAACAATAGTGAAAAAAATGTTCTTCATGATACATATTAGAGATACAATGATTTTAAGCCTCACATCATCACTTGTCACTGACAGTACCTGTCTTATATAGATTGCTGGACAACAGGCATATGCCAACAATTGGATGATTAATAAAGTCCTTTTCTGACTGTTTTGTCCATTATAAAGGAAACAGGTTGTTAACTTACATAGATTACTTATTAATTTCCTATAATGCTACTACTACCAGAAAAAGGTCATTTTGTAATGTCTTATTTAGTATTTCTTTATAACTAGTGTTAAAGTTTTATTAGTTTTATTGTATACAATTGTGAGTAACATTTATTTATTAGGAACCTGTAGGTGCCAAAATAAACAAAATGCATAAAAATCTGACTTAGAGAGAACCACTTTTCACTCACTTGCTTTCATTTTTAATTTTATTAGATTAAGAGCTAACATCTATGTTTTTTGTTTTTTCTTTATTTGATGATCGATTCAACTCTTGCTACAGTCCTTAAATTGCACGTAGCATCAGAAGGAAGAGATGAACAATTCAGTATATATAGTTCATTCTGGAGAATACCATTGACTTAATTCTGTTGCAGGCCAATAACAGCTAAGTTATTTGTTCTTTCTCAGTATAACTTTAAGTATTTTGTTTATTGTCATAATTTGGTACCATTAGTCCTAGGTAACCATTGGGCCAAAGGATCAGTTTCCTAACTGAAACTGAGGATGAATCAGCATAAATTAATGAACAATGTTAGAAAACTCAAAAGTATATTCTCTGCTAATGGGATGGTCATTATTACATTTGTGTCAGTGAAGGGCAGTATAGTTATTATATAATGACTAATTTATTCTCCCTAAATGTAGAATAATTCAGATGGGCAACCAAGTCCTCAAGAGACTGCCGTAGGTAAAGTTTGTCCAGCCAGGGCAGAACACTTTCAGGAGCCCCATACCTGTGATTGCCACAGAAATTAACTGGAGGTTTAGAAGGCTCTGGAATGTATAAATGTCCAGGCCCAAAATATTATGGAGTACAGTTTTTTGTAGAAAACTACTACAAATCTAGACAAAAATTTGGTCTCTGTGAAAGCATTGCCAGCAGCCTAGTATATTCCTTAGATTTTCCACTTGGGTTTAGCATTTTGGCAGACAAACTGATCTTGGTATTGCTGGGTTGTATTTATCTGCACTATTAGAGTGAATTTTCCTTTTTTTAATTATCATTCATGAAAAGAACAATTCATACCACATGGTGTGCTACTAGTTTATAAACAGTGGGAAAAGTTTTTAATGCTTCATGATCATTTGAATTAAAATTTTTGTATTTCTGGAAAGTAGAGTAGTGCTTTCATTTTGATTGAAAAGTTTTTATAGATTCAGAAAGAAAGATAATGTCTTTGTTTCTTTGTATCTTGATTTATATACAAACCATTTCAGAGGAGTTAGATAAAAATAAATTTCTTATAAATGCAATTTTGAATTCACTCACAATATTGGCTCTTTAAAAGAGCATCCAGTGAGTCCTTTTGTGAACATGAATACTCTAGTAATCTCTGATTGTGAGGCAATGATAAGCTCAGACTGCCTCTTATTTAACTTTAGGCATGTTAACTTTTCAAAGCTCATTCCTTATTTCTAAAAAGGAGATAATTAGTTTCTTTAGAGAAAAAAATGCATAGTTTGAGTCTGGAGTGTATTTCATAATGACGTTCTTAGGGTAATTATTCAAGTTGTTTGATAAACTTGTTACTATATCCTAAGAGAGATCTTTGACTGGTTTTTTTCCCCATTCTTGGGCATCACTATTTTCCCTCCTCCTTCCCTCTTTTATGTGTGTGGGTTTTTTTATTTTATGTTTACCTTACCCTCTTCCTTATATTATACTTTCCCCTGATTTTTCTCCTTTCATTCCTCTTTCATTCTTGGCTGCTTCTCTTTCAGCTCTTACTCTAATTTCACCTATTTCTTAGAAGCAGAGCTGTTAATGGTAGAACCACTGTTGACTACCTTTCTATTAAATGAGATTCTGGAAATAGTTTCCAGTTAGGCCTCTGTTGCCTTTTTGCAAAGGTGAAGTTCCTCTGCCATTTTGAAATAGCTGAACAAGTAATTTGTGACTATATCTCCTACTGTCTTTCTGAATACACAGGATTCAGCAGCCAAGATGCTCACAAAATGCGATTGCTATAAATATGATAGATTCAGCAGCTAAACTTGGAATAATGATGTCTTTTCTGTTATGTGGATAGAAAGATTATACTATTCTCAAAGGAAAGTATTTAAAATCTATTTACATCAGGTTTGTTGTTTGCTTTGTGGGCTTTTGGGAGGTCCTTTGTTTTGGGAGGCACATGCTTTAAACTATTTTAGATTTATGCTATCTAAATATTATTTATTGATTTATAATATTGACACTGCCTATTTTCAAGAAGGATTTGAGGCAACATATTGCCCATGTATTTCAGCCATTTCTCTTTGTGTATTGCAAAGCAGTATTCTTTGATATAAGACCTAGAATGTTACAATTCTCATCTCTGAGTCTTTCGAGGGTGTATTTGGTATCCATGTGCTTGGTGCTTATGGTGACCCAGAGATCAATTGAAACATTCCTAATTATGCTATGGGATTGATTCTAGTCCCTCGGGTAAGAAAAAGAAAATTATTGAATTTCAAGACCATTTTCAGTTGCTGCAAATGTAGTTAACATTAGGTTTTATTTTAAACTAAAATTCAATAAATGGTGCAGCCAGGGAAGATCTCCTAAAACATGCCATTATTTGGAAAATTACGGCAATATAATGATAACTGCTTCCTTGCATGAAATTTTAATAGACAGAAAAATTCTGAAGCTATAATATTGCAATCTTATTTTTATCTAGAAAAATAAAATATTAGGCTTCAGACCCAACTGTGCAAATTCCGTTTGCTTTCCAACTTTTACTACCTCTGTGTCATAATTTTAACACATAAGATACAACTCCTGTCTCTTAAGGCAGTTACCATATGGTGTTTATGTCAGACTGGATATATTTATCTAATTTTGTGAGATTCTTTTTTAGTTCCCAACACAATTCTTGAAAGTAAAACCACTGTTGTTACACTTTCTTCTTATAATTTTTATGTTGTTGAGATGTATCAGTTATATATTATAATCATGAACGTCTGTTGGCCTCAAACCCAAATTTTCTTTGTAGTCAAGGATAGATTTTTCACAAAAGCTACATCGTTATAACTGCATCACATAGAGCCTTAATTTGCTTTACAGTTGCTATTAAGCATGATTCTAGGTTTTTAATTATGTTCCAGCAGTACTAGTTTTTTCATTATAACTTAAAAGCATAACCACTTTGATAATTTACCTCCAGATCTGGTCAATGATATATTTTTTCCTTAATATTCTTTGTTTGCTTTCTTATTCCCATTAGGTTCAAAACATTATTGACACCTCACATCATTGACCCTGTTTAAAGACTTTATGAACAGTGATTCAGATATGTTTAGGATGGCTAACGTGGTCAGTTTGGAAAAAAATACATAATAGAATAAGGGGGAAATGTTTTTGAGAGCTTTGTTAAAAGCCATTAATATATAAAATGAAAAAAAACAGATATGAAATATCTCTCAATAGTTAGGAAAGAAAGTAGATTTGGAACTTTGAGTAAAAATTCTAGGTCAAGTAAAAAACGTAATCTTGGTATAGATTAGACCTTTTTAATCTTTATTTTATGAACATTTTTTTTTTTTTGGTGAGGCTGTTTTGAGACTGCCAATCTATGTCAATGTCAGACCATCTCTCCACCTCTCAAAGAAAAATCATTTGTTTTGAAATTCCTTTTGAGTTATGTAATGAACATTTGAAATAGAAAAATTCCTACATTACTTAGTATGTACTATAATCAGATATAGTTATAATTTTTCTAATTCCTATTATAATTTTAATCACCATTTCTGGATTACCTAATACTTTAATCCTCAAAGTAGCCTTGCAAGGAAGTGGTTATTATGTTCATTTTATAGAAGAGGAAGTCAGGGATTAGAGGTTGAAATGACTTGTCTAGAGTCACACACCTGAAGTCTAGGTATATCATCACCATGTCTGTCTTTTTCAAAATCAGTTCTTTCCTCTACAATATGCTAGTTTCACGTTTTACAGATATGATTCCTACTCCATTAAAATACAAGCCTTACTAAAATAAACTGAAAAAGAACTTTTGAGGCAATTACTATTTCTTCGAATAGGCATTGGGACAAATGAACATAACTTTTAAAATACTGTGGAAAAATTTGTGTAATGACTATGAACTCCAAAGCTTCATTGGGTTTTTATTATTGATCCGAGTTTAAAACATCTTATCTGTTTAAAACATCGTATCTGATTTGTTTAAGAGGTTATTAGAAACAGCATAGTGGTTAAGAGCCCAAAGTCAGGGGCCAGATTTCTTAAATTTAAATCACAACTGTTATTTACTAAATGTGTGGACTTGGGCAAGTTAATTAATCTGTTTTGGTTTTCTCTGTGAAATGGAGTTAATAGTGGTATTTAACACAGAGTAGTTAATCAGAATTTTAAAAGGAGTGTTGTAAAGCTCTGTGCCTGGCCCATGGTCTGCAACGGGTAGTTAGGGAAATAAAGTATGTTTGGTACACATCATTCAAGAAATGGGCAGAAACCCATACCTTCCTACAATAAGGACCAATTTTTGCCTTTCACTGGACAACAGATGCTGAGAATGAAGAATCTACTCTGTGCTCCTGTGTCCTTGCTGTATGTGACAGAAGTCATTAGGGGCTCTCAGATCCTTATTATAGCTAGTCAAGGAAACCACATACATCACACACTGAATATAAGACTACATTAAGTACTGGTGTGTCATTAACAACTTTTTAGCTCCTATTTTGTGTTAGGCATTGGGTTAGTCTCTGCTCTCATGGAGTTTACAGTTTTACAGAGAATACAGACCTTTAACAAATGTGCGAAGTACAATAAAAGACAAGTACAAATTAATATGGGATCATAAAATAGGAAACCTTAGCCTAGTCTTCTGTGGTTCAGGTTAATATTGCTGTTAGTATTCTGAAGGAAGTTCAATAAAGAAAAGAAAAAAACTCAGTGGTGGAGATGGAACTTTTAATGGACCTTGATGGCTAGGTAGATTTTGGATGAGTCTAAAGGATATAGGAGGGTATTTCACGCAAAGTCAATGTGAGCAAGGCACATCTGTGAAACATGAGGAAACTGATGGAGGGTACATTTTGGTGTGTGTTGTGAAACAAGGCTGGCTGTAAGGGCTTGAGGCCCATTCCTGAAATTCATTGGAAGCCAAGGAGAGTAGTTTAGATTTGAGATGGCAGGGATTTGGAGGGATTATCTTTAAGAATAAGTTATGAAACTAAGGAAGGTAAACTTGCAGTTATAAGCAGGATAGAGTATAAGAAATAGAGTAGGGAAAGCTAACGTAGGAAGCTGTTGCAATTTTCCTTCTGTGAAGTGATGATAAAGGATTGATTAGCTGAGGGTGGTGATAATTTGCAAAGGATGCTTAGATTCTGGATATTAAGGGTGTAGGAGAATAAAGAGTTGATGGTCAACAGCACATTGTATGTGGATGATGATTATATTGATGTCAGCACTGTCAAAAACAAGTTAAATGTGTAGAGGAATCCAAATGATACACAATTAAAGTGGTACTGTGACTATTAGTTGGAAACTTTATTTCCCTAACAAATCTGTGTACCTAGACCAAACAGCTCTTTGATGGCTGTTTAAAAATCTATGCCATTATGACAAAGGACATTTGCCATGGTGCAGAATAATGTGATCCACTGTGCAGTGAATGAGCAGTGGGTTGTTGCTTGTCAGGACAGAGTGATGTGAAGTTTCTGCAGAGACTCTGGTAAGAATCATTGTGATGGACAATTTATGCTTTGTCAAAGTAAGACATTTAATTCCAAGTGTGTCATATATGCACATATAAATACATAAATAATTGAAAATAGTTCAGATTGGATATCCCAGGCAAAGTACCTCATCAGTTGCTTTAAAATGCTTAAAATTAGCAGAACATGGATCTGTCAGTTAATGGGAATATCCAGCTATATTTTCTTTTTCTGAATATGCACATAAAAATGTTACAAAACGTGTGAGGCAGGTCGCTTTTTTTAATTTGAAAACTTGTACTTCAAGAAACTGTTTCACCTGTACCATATAGAAGCAAAAAGTGTTAATTTTTAATTTGCAATGAGAGTCTTGACCAAGAGGAACTGTTGTCCAAAATTATATTGCTATGGTTTAAGAGGGGAAAATAATTTATTTTTCCATAAAAGGAATTATACACGGATGTTCCCTATGTGATGTTGCCAAATTTTGCTCTGGACTTTGGCCCTCTATCCTCCATGAAAAGACGAAAATCTGAGCAAAGTCAGTGCCAAGTTGTAGCTGCATGCTTCTCATTTCCCTCTATTCCTTACTTCTGTTATGTGTAATCTGGATTTTCAGAAGCGTGCAGACCAATAGGATTGCCGGATTTAGTAAATAAAAATAGAGGATGCCCAGTTAAATTGGAATTTCAGATAAACATCAATTTTTTTAGTAGATGGGACACACGCATGCCAGAAAATTATTTGGTTATCTGAAATTCCAATTTAACTGAGCATCCTGTATTTTATCTGGCAAGCCCTAACTTTTCCTTTAAAATCACTTCCTACAAAAATCTCTAAATGGGAGACGAAAAATAAAAGTAAGTTGTCTGGCCCTAGAGCAGATGAGGATCCACGGTAGTCGGCATTCTCCCAAACTTGGCCAAAAAAAAAATAAAAAACCCAACCAAGAGTCCCAGGAGCCTGCGCATTAAAGCGAGCTGTGTAGCAGCTTTCCCGCCTGTTTTCTGAGGAATGTAGCACGGTGGCCACGCTGCGGGGGTGGGGCGCTTATGGTTGGTGTCCTTGCAGGAGAGGAAACGAGGTGCCGGAAACTTTAAACCCCGGCCAGAGTACAACGTGTCCACTTAGGCGGCAGCAGGCGTCGCCATTTTCTTTGCAGGCAAAGAGGGGGAAAGCTTGGGGCTCCACGTTGCCCCGCTGAGCAGACTGAGGGCATGACCCGCGGCCTCAGCACTTTAGTGACGTGGAATCGGGGTCCCCCCTTTCGGGGCTGAGTTCTAGTGGCACGTCGGAGCTCGCCTAGGCGGGGAAAGGGGACGCCTCCTCTGTCCCGGATGTAAGATGGCGGCGCGGGGGGGGGCTTGGCGGGGCGGTCACGTGGTGGGGAGTAGCGCGCGAGCCTCCTTAAGTGATCTCTATGGTTCGCCCGGACGCACTGGAGCAGCGGAGCAAGAGACGAGTCGTGTGTCCGCGCGCGCCGAGTCGCCGCCGTCGCCACCTAGTCCGCCGCCCGGCCGGTTTCAGTTTTATAGGGTTTTTGTTTATTCTGTTCGCCTCCTGCAGAGCTGTACGGGATTTCCCTGAAGGATGCTGGGGAACGAGTGGCCTGGGGACTTCCCGGCTCTGCTTTGGTTTCTTCCTCGCGGTGCCGGAGCTGGTGGCCGCCCCTGCGGAATGCGCCCCGGCGTTCGCCGGCGCGGACAGCGGGCTGGGCGGCGGGTGCGGCAGCGGGGCCGGGGCCTGGCCCGGCCGCCGCCCAGCCCCCACGTCGGGCTGCGGGCGAGGAGGGGCGCGGGCAGTGCAGACCCGAGACGTGGCCGGAGCTCCTGGCGGGCAAAGCGCGGGAGCTGCCTCTCGGGGACCGTCCAGCTTCAGTTGGCGTCTCATTGCGCTTTGCCGCCTCTTGCTGCCTTTAAGCAGCCCAGGGGACGAGCTCCCCTCGGGCCAGTGGAGGGAGCGGCTGTCTCCGCAGGACCCCTCCGCCCCCTTTCTCTTCAGAGCGGTCGCTGACGTAGAGAACGCCAACCTCGGCCTCCCCGGCGCCGCCTCTGCTCCCGGAGCCCTCGGGGCGCGCCGGGAGCTGCCGAGCGGCGCGGCGCTGGGCGGGGTCTGCGGGCGCGGCGGGGAAGGGGAAGGAAGAGAAGGGGCGCGGGGCGACGTCGGCGGCGGAGGAAGGACGGAGGAGCGTCGGCGCCGCTTCGCTGCCCTCCGCGTGGTCCCGTGCCTCCCCGACACCATGGCCCTGGCTGAGGTAGTAGTTTGTGCTGTTGGTCGGGTTGTGACATTGCCCGCTGTGGAGATAACTGCGCAAGCTACTGCCTTGCTAGTGCTGGTGATGCTCAGCGCCACGGAGGACAATGGCTGGGAATCCCCTTTGTTTTCCGGGGCGCGGGGGCCCGGGGACAGCCCGCGGAGCCCCGGTGCCGGGTCGGCCCGGCCGCCACGGAAACCGTTAGTTTTACGTTTTCCTGGAAGAAGGAATTGCGGGGAGAGGGTCGGACCGCGATACATGTTAACGCTTGGGAAAGAGCTAAGCCTTTGGATTCGCTCTCTTGAAGGAAGGCGTGCAGTTGTGTAAGATACTGACATAACTTCACGCTAAATAATCGTAATGCTTCATTCGGTAGTTAATGCAAATGTAGTTTGTACCTGTTTTACTTCAGTCTTTAGCTGTGGGTCGGAGTGGAATGAGGTATCCTGTCGTGCAGAAATAGCATTCTAGGGGCACAATAGTGGACCCGGTAATTAAAGTTTATGCCTTAATATTTTAGATCTGTTTTTTTGATACGCTCTTGCAATAAAATGTTAAGAGTGTCTTTAAAAATGTAAACCTAAAACAATGTAAAGTTTCTGTTTAAACTTTGCGACTCCTTAAATGAGAAGATTGACTCTAGAGTTAATTGCACTATGCAGATTTTTTAATGTAAGAGGTAAAAAAAATAAAAAGTGTGCTGTGAGTGATTTTGCTTTTGTATTTTCTTTTTAGTCTAACTTAGGTGCTCAAATAAATTCTGCTGGTGTGGTGGGTTGGCATGGGGTCTTTTTGGCCTTTGATTCTTGTGTGGTGCGTTTTTGTATGGGGGGGGGAGGATCTAGGCGTTGCAACTACGGTTTCTAGATACTGTGAGTTTAAAATCTAAAAACACCCGCTTTGATTCATGAGGGACCACTACTCCTAACAGGAAAATACAGTTTTCATAGAGAAAATGTGGTTTGGATATCTAAGGAAATTACTTGGTGTTCTAAATACCCTGAAGTCTGTGTGGAAAAGAAGATTCTTGTATTTTTAAATTTTATTTTCACTGAGAGAAATAGGTGGTCAGTTTTAGTACTTTTCTTTAAAAACGGGCCTGTATTTGATTCACGTGGAATAATTAGCTTTGAATGTGATGTAATCAAACAATTTTATGTGGTTTTTGATGTTCAGTTGAAAAAAATTAGGCAATTCTTAAAACCAATAAAATCTCTTTTGTCCCTTTCAGTAGGAGTTTGATGCCTTTGTAATTCAAAAGTGATCTAATAAGTGTACCTTGATCAGGTTTTGGTTTAGCCTTGAGAGGAACCTTAGTTAATCTGATCTCGTCAGGATGGAGCCATCCCTGTAGGAAGGACAGTGAAGAACGTTAACTTGAATTTTAAAATGCAGAAAATATTTGACTGTTGGCTATTTAAGTTTGCTTTTCTTGATAGCAAAGTGCAAAGTAAACTCAAGATTTCATTAAGTAAGTGCCTGTTTTCTTAAATAATGAAAACCTCCGGATTGCTTAGTTAAATCTTGATTTATGGAGAAACTAATAAAATTCTGATTGTACTGTAATTTCATTTTTCAAAACACTTCATTCAACTAACCAAAGTAATTGTTCAACTAACTGTACTATTATTTTTATGGTAAATCAACAGTTGTTAATCTGCACCCTAAAGTATTACAAATTCTACTGGTAATTTATTGAACTTTAAATGGATCAGCAAACCAGAAATTCTCAATGTCCTTTTGTCTTGTGTTTTTGAAGTAAATTTCGCCCACGACTATGTATTGCCAACATAGTAGTAACATTTTTGAGTTGCTGGATGTAAAGATACTTCCATATGTTTTTCTTGTTTGCTAAGTTGCAAGATAAAATAGTGGCACCAGTTAACTTTTTAGTCTCCTATTTCTGCTCTAATCTCCAATTTTAAAAATGAATCAGCTTTTTACTTTTACATGTCTTTACACATCATTGAAAATTACCAACTGAGTGAGCATTTTATTGTTGACAGTTTGCTACAAGATGAATATTCCTTATCAAAAATCAAAACAGCTTTCCAATCTTAGTATTTATTGACATTTACTTGGTGCAATTAACTTTTTGTTAAAGGTCTACTGTCAAGCATTTAAGCAATTTGTAGTTGCAAAAAGCCACTGATGAGAAGGAATAAGGCAGTATTTTCAGTGCCCTTCTCAATAAATACGTACTGGACCAAAGGAAAGCTGAGTTATGGTAATGACATTTGAATAAATGCCATCCTCAATTGGAAATGGAGAAAATTTTATGGTATACAGAACATACCATGGTGAAGATTCTTGAGGAATACAGTTTCGCTTCATGCTTCAAAGTTAAGAGTTCCTGATTGTTAATCTTACATATAAAAACTTTGTTTATAAGCTATTTTAAAATAAAATTACCTTTTGGCAGGTAGACAAGACACAATGTCTTACAAAGTAGCCCCAAAGGGATTCTTGGCAGAGGTGCCTGACAGCAAAAATTGGCTCTTTGGTATATAAGATCAAGGCACCAAGAAGGCTGAGATTTCTTCATAACTGCACATTGTCCCCCCCCCCATTGTTTATTATACCGCATCCCTCCCTGGTAAAGAAAACTGACAAAGGAGGTATTATTACTACATCTCTGTTCCCATTGAGCAATCCCTTCTGTAATTTCTGCAACAAAAGGCACATAAGACAATCATCTTCAAAAATGAATTAAGCCAGATTGGTAATACCCGAAAGATTTATGACCATTGTCATAAAATCTGAAAAGCCACTAGTGTCTGATAACTGGATAAGTAAGCAAAAATATTAAAATTACCTGTATGATTGTCTAATGAAGTTCATTAAGTGTTTTTGTTAGGTTATCACTGGTAGGTACCACGGGGAAAGCAAAATAATTGTACAGCTAGGTCATTACCCCAAAGGAAAACACAGGAAAGATATTACATGACGTGTTTAAGAATCAAAATGTGGTCAGGTGAGAAAAGCATTAGTGACCTACTTCACTTTTGAGACCTGGCAGAAAAGTGGGAAAAAGAGCTAAAGGAAGAGAACTGTGGAGCACTTAGAATACTATAGTAAAGAATTCTGATTATGTTTGTTGCCTGGGATCTTGGACATGAGCAATACAATTGGCAGTTGATAGTGATATTCTAGGTGGCTTACATTTTAAGCCTGTATTATCTCTTAATTATGCTACGAATGGCATCTGAATTTAAGAGAAATAGTTCTAGTTTGATGTGGAATATAGTGTTTTCTTATCTCAAGTTGAGAGTTATATATATTTTTTGGTTAAATTTCCATTTTACAATTATCTTTCTTTAAAAGTTCTATTTTGTTCAGATGTAATGGAATTGTGCCTACACAAAATTTCCGGCAACTGAATTTGTAAATAGGATCTTTTAAGACATACCATTGACACCCAATAGTCTAACTTTAGTCCTTTATCAAACATCAACAAATCTAAGATATGAGCCTTGTGTTGGTTGTAAGGATAAGTTCCTAGTTCTTTCTGCTTATTTTATTCATATGTCAAACACTTTCTGAAACTATACCATATCTTTTGAGTCAGGTTTCAAATTCCATTAGTTCCATTATTATTGAGAGTATTTTATCATGGAGGTCAGGGTTTCTCAGAAGGCCAAATAGTGTCAAATGTCACAGAAAAGTCAAGTAAATTAAGGACTAAAAAGTGTCCACAGACATCGGCAATTTAGATCATTCATGTAGTTGTAATGCTGTTTTCTATTATAAAGGAAAATCTCGTTCACTGCTGCCTGGTTGAGTAATAAAAAATTATGGGTATTTCATCTTACTTTGAACTACCAAAAAAGTATGAAGATTCAGAGGTTGCTATTTTAATATGCTGCACACAGTATATTTAAAAGCCCTAATTAAACAGAAAAGCGTTATATAGATACAGGGCATGGGCTAGTTTTAGGCATAGCAATAACACTGAGTTAATATTACCATAAAAGTGGCAGAAAGAGCTGACTAACCTCTAAAAACAAGTACATAAGCAAATGAAAACATATTTTCCTGTTTTTTAAAACAAATTTACATACCATTTAATAAGACTTTAGGTGAATTGTCAGAATAAGAATCCTATCTGCCTTTAATTTCTTTCTTAACGAAACTTGTGCAGAATATGTTCCACATAAATCCATTCATTCATTTTATTTAACAGATATATTGAGTACCTATTATATGCCAAGCACAAAAGATATACAGTACATAAACAAAAGTCTCCATGTTAATGTAATTCATATTCTAATAGGAATACATATCTCTAAAATAATAATTATGAACCTGTAGTGAGGACAATCCATGGCCACCTGACGTTTTCAAACCTGAGTTCCACTCGAGCACCTACGTTAGAGCCCTTGCTCCAGAACTAATATTGGTATTGTGGTTGTGTGTGTGTGTTTGTATGTATTGATTGATTTATTGATTGACAGGGTCTCACTCTATTGCCCAGGCTAGAGTGCAGTGGCATCATCATGGCTCACTGCAACCTCCAACACCTGGGCTCAAGCGATCCTCCTGCCTCAGCCTCCCGAGTAGCAGGAACTACAGGCACCCATTACCACACCTGACTAATTTTTTCTGTAGAGTTGTAGAGACAGGGGTCTCGCTCTTGCTCAGGCTGGTCTTGAACCCCTGGAGGGCCTCAAGCAATCGTCCTGCCTTGGTCTCCCAAAGTGCTGGGATTACAGGCGTGAGCCACCATGCTAGCCCACTTCTTTGAACTCTTACAATGTTTAGAATATACATCACAAAATGTGATGCCTGGCTATGCTCGGACTTTAGATTTCTCCACAAGGTAGTCAGGCATCTGCTATAATACTCATTGTGAGCTCTTAAACGTCTTAGGGTTCCACTGACAAGTACTTCTTGCTGTGTCATCCTTAGTTTGAGGCACAGAAGGCAGTTCTGGGAGGACTAAACTATTACTTTTTTAAAATTCAGGTAAAATTATCACAAAATTCAATGGGAGGATGGCTTTTTTCTTTTTAAAAACATAACCACAGGCCGGGCTTGGTGTTAAAACCATTAAGTAAAATACCAATAGAGAAGTATTTAATTCATAGATCAGGCTAACAACACCTGAACCCACTGATCAATCATAACATTACAGTAACAGAGACAACTGGATATTCTGTGCCTCCTGAGGTGATGCCATAGAAGCATAGAACACCATCTGTGAAGTTAAAATACTTGAACTTAGACTCTCATCAAGCTGCTGGATCTGATTACCAGTTTATAAGAAATTTAAGATACAGAGGAACATGTTAAATCACAGGGGTGCAAGTAGCAAAATCCATACTGTAAATTCTATAGAACAAATCTGATCTAAGAAAAAAATAAATTGCAAGGGAAAATTTATAAATTAAAATGAACTTAAAAATAATTTGTCAGTTAACTGCAATGTATATACTTTGTTTGGATCCTGATTTGATCAAAGCCAACTACAAAAACATTTATGAGTCAATTGGAGAAATTTAAATACTAAATATTTGAAGTTAAAGAATTATTATCATTATTATTATATTTTAGAGATAGGGTCTTACTTTGTCTCTCGGGTTGGAACACAGTAGTGCGATAATAGCTTACTGTAACCTGGAATTCCTGGGCTCGAGCAATCTTTCTGCGTAAGCCTTCAGTATAGCTAGGACTACACGCATGAACTACGATCCCCGGATAGTTTTTAAAAATTTTTTTGTAGAGACTAGGGTCTCACTATATTGCCCAGGCTGGTATTGAACTCCTGGCCTTAAGCCATCCTCCTGCTTTGGCCTCCCAAAATGCTGGGATTATAGTTGTGAGCCACAGCCCTAGCCAAAAATTGTTGATTTTTGACAATGGTATCATGGTTGTATTTTTTTTTAATTCTTATCTTTTGGGATATGCATACTGAAGAATCTACCAATGATTTATGCACTTTGCTTCATGTTTCAAGTAATCCGTGGGGCTGGGGGTATGTACATGGATGGAGTACACATGAAAGAAGCTTGGCATTGTGTTGGATTTGTTGATACTGGGTGATGGGTATGTGGGTGTTCCTTATACTGTTCTACTTTTGTATACATTTTGAATGTCCCATAATAAAAACTAAAAACAACAAACGAGAGAAAGATTCCAGCGGCTGTGAGAACCAAAGGGAAATGGAAACACAGACAAAACCATATAAAGGTCAGTAAGTTGTTGGTTACGGTTCTTAGGGAATCCTCCCAGACCTTTTTGAAATATTACTTTGAACACTATCACAGGATCAGTCCATATTCCTTATAATCCAGATCAAATGTATTGACTCATACAGTGGAAGTTTCACACATGCCCACAAGGATACCATTGTTTATATATATTATTATTAAAACTAAGAATTAATAAGGGATGTGTTTAGAATTTGTACTAAGTACTTCATACATATAATGCACTTGGTTTAATGTTACTCTATTAAACTTAATAATTTTCCATTTTAAATACTGATATTTTGCTGGTTCTATAGTCTTTTTTTCTAGAACTATGCCTTATTAGCGTACTTTCTAAAAAAATTCTTGAACAACTATTCTAAGCCAAATCAATTTACTGAAAAAAATTTATTTAGGCTTTAACTGTCTTCGATAAACTTAGTTCTGTTTTTCCTCTTTTTTGCCTTCTTGTTTATTGTATTATTCTTCCTGTCTAATTGAAACTTTGACCAATATCTCCCCATTACCCCCGCCCCCTAAGCTCCTGGCAACCACCATTCTCCTCTCTCCTTCTCTGAGTTTGGCGTTTTTAGATTCCACATGTAAGTGAGACCATGTAGTATTTGTCCTTCCATGCCTGGCTTATTTCACTTAGCATAATGTTTTCCAGGTTCATCTATTAATATGTTGTTGCAAATGACAAAGTGTTTGCCCTTTTAAATGATCAACTGTAATAACTGTTCTAGCAATTCATTAGATTTTTGTGTTTCTACTTAATGATTCCTTAATTTTTTTTCTTAACTGTCACTCTGTGTTTTCTTTATACAGAATACAGAACACAATGTTTTCATTAGTGTATGTTAACTCTTAGAACAATTCATTGTTCCTGTATATATACACCACTATTATTAAATTAATAATCTAAATATTTAACTGAGTGATATTCTTGCTTTGAATATATTAGTACACTGCAAAGATGTAACCAACAATTTGCTGTGGATCAGAAAAAACAATGACTTTGCATTTCACTAAGCATAGAAATTATGTTATTAAATTCCATACATATGCACGTATATATAAATAATAATATTGAAGAAAAAACTAATTGAAACATTGCAGATGTAACAGAGTTCTTTTAAATTTAGAAATATTGTCATTATTAGTTTTTATTTCAAAGTATACATCATAATGGCTCCTTCATTTAGTACCTCTTACTCTGGAGATGATACTTAGTAAACTACTATCCGGACTCATTAGTTAGACTTTGAACTTAGATGTGACTTTGTCTACTACATACATGGGCATTTTCTATTGTTATTAACCCCGGAAGTTCAGTTGTCAAAAGAAAAATTGACGATAATTGCTATTTTACAGATGTTAGAACTAATAACCTTTAGTATACTCTGCTGACTATCCATGAGCTCTATGGAGTTCATTGTGCTGGAATTAACTAAATATTTCTTAAACTCTTTCTGATTGTGTTTCACGACCTTCTCCCTCGTTAAGGGGAATCAAAACCACACCACTCTTCCCACAGTTCGGCATTTTCCAATAATCAAATCAGACCATGAGCAGGGTTCCAAGACACAGAAAGGTCCTCTACCACTCCCAGGAAATCAGAAAACAAAAACAAAACGTTATCCCAAAAGTTAGTAAGAAAGTTCCAAAATGACTTCTAGGCATATTGGTCCAAGGTCCATCTTTTTTTCCTTTATTATGTCTATCATCTCCCTCTTTTCTTTTTTTCTATTAAGGAATAATTTTTATATCTTTTTATGTGACTGGTAAAAATAATACTCCTCCAAAAATCATGGTCAGTTGGATGTATAAAGGTGGTTGTGATGAAGTGTCAGGTCTTATGTATTTTTTTAACGTAAGAAAAGGTAAGCAAGAAAAATGTGATTGTCTTATCAGTACGTATGTGGTCCATGCACTGTGAAGCTGTTGGAAGGAGTTGATGAAATGCATGCAGTTGAGCTAGGCTAAGTGGAAAGTCATGTTGGAGAACAGATGGAATTCTGAAGTGCTAAGAGAATGAGTTAATGAAACTGGGGCCATAAAATTGCTAGAAAGAATGTAAGCTGATTTCTTCCAGAATTTAGGAGCTCTGGGAATAGAAAAGCAAGAACAAAAAGAGAGCAACTTGAACATCAGAGCTATACCTCCGGATGAGCTCTGGGGAAAGGGTAGGTTTTTAGGAAAGATAAGAAAGGACCTGGGATCAATCATTTACTTAGCAATTGGTTATTAGTGTATTTATTAGATATCAAGATGGCTAAGAAATAGCTCTTACCCTCGAGGAGCTTTTCTGTTTAAGGAAATAGACATGTGTGTAAATAACTGAAAACAGGATAAAACAAGTGTTACATAGATCTACATTCAGCAACATACCATAGGAGTGCAGAACAACTAGGGGTTCAGCACAGGAAACATGAGGAATGAGCATGTTTTCAATATGACAAGAATGAAGGAATGGGCATTTCTGGAGATAAGAACACCAGGAGAAAAGTCATGTACCCATGGAAGGGAATGGACTCTTAAGGAAGAGCAAGTAGTCTAACGCAGATGTTATATAGGAATCTGGAGGCCAGAGGGACCGTAGTGGTGTAGACAAAGAGGTTGGAAATACAGTTATGGGCTGGATCATGTGTGACCTGCAAGACTAAGGAGTTTTGATTATTCTCTAAGAACAAGAGGGCCATGATTTTTAAACAACCAATCCTAAGCTTTCTTTTCTCACCTTTCTTTTTCCTTTTTCCAACTGTGGTAGTTTAATAACACGTCTGCACAATCTTTTACACTTTTTTCAGTAAAAAATACGTAGTCTGTGTTCCCTTTCCTTGAACCTAAGTGGCCTTTGTGACTACCTCAATAAATAGAATATGACAGAAATGACACTGTGTGACTTCTGAGGCAGGGTCATAAAAGGTAGTACAGCCTGCCCTTCCCTCCCCTCTCTCCCTCACTCCCTTTCCCCCCATCTCCACATCTCCACCTCTCCATGCTTTGGAAGCTCACGTTCTTTTCTCATGGAGAGTTACCATTTTTTTTTTTCGTTTTTTGAGACAGAGTCTCACTGTGTTGCCCGGGCTAGAGTGAGTGCCGTGGCATCAGCCTAGCTCACAGCAACCTCAAACTCCTGGGCTCAAGCGATCCTCCTGCCTCTGCCTCCCGAGTAGCTGGGACTATAGGCATGCACCACCATGCCCGGCTAATTTTTTCTATATATTTTTAGTTGTCTGATTAATTTCTTTCTATTTTTAGTAGAGATGGAGTCTCGCTCTTGCGCAGGCTGGTCTCGAACTCCTGAGCTCAAA
>CAUYSK010047182.1:0-12757 GCA_963575035.1 Avahi laniger | reverse complement strand
CTTATAATAAAGTTTGAAGTCTGGTAAGTTGACACCTCCCATTTTGTTTTTATTGCCTAGAATTGTTTTTGCTATGCGGGGTCTTTTCTGGTTCCATACAAAGTGTAAAATTAATTTTTTTACATCTGTGAGAAATGATGTTGTTATTTTAAGAGGGATTGCATTGAATCTGCAGATCACTTTGGGTACTGTAGACATCTTAACGATGTTGATTCTGCCGACCCACGAGCACAGTATGGTTTTCCACCTGTTTATGTCCTTGGCTATTTCCTTCCTCAGTGTTTCATAGTTCTCCCTGTAGAGGTCTTTTATTATAAACTTTTTTGTTAGCATGCCCATGGTTTACCTTTTTTCATTTTTTACTTTCAATCGCTCTACGTCTTATCTTGTAAGCTGCATAGTTGCTTTGGTTTGTTGTTCTTGTATTCATTATACAGACTGACAGTATTTGTCTTTTAATTGGAACTTTTATTCAGCATTCTTTTATTTAGCACAATTACTGAGATAATTGGGTTTATATCTGTTACATAAGAGATTACAATACCATTCCTTGACTTATTTGCATCTAATGTAATGTATACTCCTACCATTTCCTAAACAATGCCTCCTAGACAAAAGGGTTGACTCTTTTCCTCTACTTGCCTATTTTTGTTATTGTTGGTGTGTGCTTTAATTTTACATACATTTAATCCTACAAATATTTTTATTGTGGCTTGATATAGTAAAAATTAATATGTCATGCATTTACCCCTTCCATTCCTGTGCTTCTATTTTTGTCTGGTATTATTTTCCATATGTAAGAATTTCCAGTAACATTTTCTCTAATGGGAGTCTGCTGACAATGAATTATCTGTTTTTATTTATCTGGAAATGCCTTTAATTCATCTCATTTTTAAAGGATATTTTCAATAGACAGAGAATTTTAGGTTGGCACTTTCTTTCAGAACTTTAAAGATGTCATTTCTTTGTTTTGTTGTTTGTTTTTCAGGCTTCCACTGTTTCTATCGAGAAGTAAGCTATTGGTCTTTGGCACCTCTGAAAATAATGTGTCTGTTTTCTCTGGCTGCTTTTAAGATTTTGTATTTATATTTGCTTTTAGCAGCTTTACGATGATATACAGAGATGTGGTTTCCTTTGTGTTTATACTGCTTAGATTCTAGAACATTTTGACATTTTCCTTGATGGCTTTTGTGAGTTTTTGAAATATCTAGGATGTTATCTTGTTATATATTGCTTCCGTCCCATTTTGTGTCATTTCTCCTTTTGAATCTCTAGTTACCTGAAACTTTGGTCCTTTCGAGATTCTGATTAAATCAACCTTAGATCTTTCCCCATGTGTTGTATATCTTTTATGCTATATTCACAAAAAAACTATTCATTTTTAATTTCTGTGTTTCTACCAACTTATTTTCCAGATCACTAAATTGGCTTCTTGATAACGCCCCTCTGTCGATCTGATGTTGGTTGGGGACCTCTAGAGTCCTGTGGAATAATTCTAATCATTTTTCCTAAGCTGTCTTTTTCAAACATTTGAAGGTAGTCCTCCATGGAAAAAGCACCAGATGAGAAATCAGCAGCCTTGAATTGCAATCCAAGTTCTATTACTAGTCATAACTAGTGACATTAGATATACAGTTTTCCCTTGGTATCTGTTGGGGATTGGTTCCAGAACCTCTCACAGATACCAAAATCCACAGATGCTCAAGTCCCTGATGTGAAATGTTGTAGTATTTGCATGTCACCTATGCAATCCTCCTGTATATGTTAAATCATTTCTAGATTACTTATAATATGTAACAATGTAAAAGCTACATAAATAGTTGTTATGCTGTATTGTTTAGGGAATAATGACAAGAAAACAGTCTGCACATGTTCAGTACACATGCAATATTTTTCAGACATTTTTGGTCCACAGTTGGTTGAGTCCACAGATGTGAAAGGCTGGCTATGCTCATTTTATAGGATAGAAATTTGAGTCTTTAAAGGTCAAACAAATTGCTCAAGGTCACATAGCTACTAAGTGGTGGTCCTGGCTATGAGTCCAGCTTTGCTGGTGCTGACAGTCCAGCTCTTATCCATTGTTACAGAGCATCTGTGCCTTATAGCATGGCTGTGGGTTTATACTAAACTTGTGGCCAATTTAACTCTAGTCTTTTTCCCCACAAATTTTGGTCATCACACTTTTCCCATTTGAAACTTGTGTGATTTTATCTTATCATCTAACAATGTATTAATCAATCTACCTACCTACCTATCTGCCATCTATTTATTTTTACCTGAATGTATAACTGTACTTTTCCCTGTTAAATCTAAAACTGAGGACTTGACCATTATTTCGGTCTGTCGAAATGATTATTGGTTTTCATTATTTGACTTTACTATTTATTTATGCACAAACTTGACAATTTTGAAAGTTTTTAAAAAATTGTATAAATTTATAAGGTACAAATGTAATTTTGTTATATGCATAGACCGTGTAGTGTTGAAGTCAGGGCTTTTAGGGTATCCATCTCCCAAGTAACATACATTTTACCCATTAAGTGATTTCTCATCATCCACCTCCCTCCCACCCCTTCCAAGTTTCCCTTGTTTGTCATTTCCTAATTTACATCCATGTGTACACATGAGAATATTTGTATTTTTACATCTGACTTGTTTCACTTAAGGTAATGGCCTCCAGTTCCATCTATGTTGCTGGGAAAGGCATGATTTCTTTCTTTTTTATGGCTGAATAATATTCCACTTCATGTATGTACTACATTTTCTTTATCCAGTCTTCCATTGATGGACACTTAGATTGATTCCATATCTTTGCTATTGTGAATAATGTTGCAATAAACATATGGGTGCAGGTATCTTTTTGATATAATGATTTCTTTTCCTTTGGGTAGATACTCAGTAGTGGGATTGCTGGATCAAACAGTAGTTCTATCTTTAGTCCTTTGAGAAATCTCCATACTGTTTTCCATAGAGGTTGTACTAATTTACATTCCTACCAATAGTGTATAAGAGTTCCCTTTTCTCTGCATCTTTGTCAACATGTGTTATTTTTTTGTCTTTTTAATAGTAGCCATTCTGACTGGTATAAGACGATATCTCATTGTAGTTTTAATTTTCATTTCTTTGATAATTAGTGATGTTGAGCATTTTTTCATATGCCTGTTGGCCATTTGTATTTCTTCTTTGGAAAAATGCCTATTCATATTCTTTGCCCACTTTTTAAAGGGATTATTTGGGATATTTTTGTTGAGTTGTTTGAGTCTTTTGTAAATTCTGTATATTGGTCCCCTGTTGGATGTGTGGTTTGCTAATATTTTCTCCCATTCTATAGATTGTTTGTTCACTCTGTTGATTATTTCTTTTGCTGTGCAGAAGCTTTTTAGTTTAATTAAGTCTTATTTGTCTATTTTTGTTTTTTTGCCTATGCTTTCGGGGTCTTGGTCATGAATTCTTTGCCTAGATCAGTGTCCAGAAGAGTTTTCCCTATGTTTCTTCTAATATTTTTATAGTTTCAGGTCGTACATTTAAGTCTTTAATCCATCTTGAGTTGATTTTTGCATTTGGTGAAATAGGGGTCCAGTTTAATTATTCTGCATATGGCAATCCAGTTTTCCCAGCACCATTTATTGAAAAGGGTGTCCTTTCCCCATTGTATATTCTTGTCAACTTTGCCAAAGATCAGTTGTCTGAAAAGATGTGGCTTTGTTTCTAGGTTCTCTATTCTGTTCCATTGATCTATGTATTTATTTTTGTATCAGTACCATGCTGTTTTTGTTTTTATGTCGTTGTGGTATAATTTGCAGTCAGGTAATGTGATGCCTCCTGTTTTGCTTTTTTTGTTTAGGATAACTTTGGCTATTTGGGCTTTTTTTTGGTTTCATATGAATTTTAGGATTGTTTTTTCTAATTCTGTGAAAAATGATGTTGGTTTATTGATAGGGATTGCCTTGAATTTTTAGATTGCTTTGGTCAACTTAATGATATTAATTCTTCCAATCCAAGAGCCTGGGATGTTTTACCATTTGTTTATGTCATCTACAATTTTTTCATCAGAGTTTTGTAGTTTTCCTTGTAGAGATCTTTCACCTCCTTAAATATAGTCCTTGGGTTTTTTTCTGTTTGTTTGTTTGTAGCTATTGTAAATGGGATTGCCTTCTTGATTTGGCTCTCAGCTGGATCGTTACTGACGTATAGAAATATTACTGGTTTTTGGACATTGATTTTTGCATCCTGAAACTTTACTGAATTCATTTATCAAATATAAGAGTTTTTTTGGTGGAATCTTTAGGTTTTTCTAGATATAAGATCATATCATCAGCAAACAGGGATAATTTGACATTTTATTTTCCAATTTGGATGCCTTTTATTTCTTTCTCTTGCTTGATCACTCTGGATAGGATTTCTAGTACTTTTTAATGGGATGAGATCAGGGAGGGCCAAATAGTAGGCCATTGGTAACTTTAACCTAGTTGTGAACAGATACAACTGTCCCATTATCTAAATCGTGTATTTTGAAATTGACCACAATAATATTCCAACAGACAACCTCATTTTCTAGAGAATATATTTGATGGTTTGGTGTGGCATGGCCTTAGTGACCCCACATTGGTTCCATATGATCATAACATTCTTTTCTAAGTGGTTCACAAACCATCTGTTTAATAATTTGCAATTTGTTCTAGAATTTTGCCAAGGGTTGACATCAAGAATTTGCTTTGACTAGATTACAGTTCCCAGAATTTAGGCCTTCTTGAATTTCACCATCAAAAACTATTTTCCAGTCTTCTGGCACCTCTTCATTCTTCATGTCCACCCTCCCACTGACCCCCCAAAGATTGCCAACAGTGGTTGCATAATTATATCTCTTAGTACTTTGGGTTATGATCTGTCTGGGCTGGGAGGTGTGATCTCATTTGAAGTGTGATATAGTAGAAAGAGAAGTGAACCTAGAGTTATAGACCTAAATTCTTGTCTCGGTGCAGCACTTGCTAGTTGTGTGACCTGTGGTAAGTTACTGAGTCTCTGTAGCCTCTGTTTCCTCATCTGTAAACGAGAGTGAAATCTCAAAGAGGCTTGAAATGATTAAATGAGTTAACAGCTGTAAAATGTCTGGAGTTAACATAAGCTTCAAAAATCTCAATTTCTCTTAATGACTTGTCTGTCATGGATTCAAATTTATTCTTTATGTTTAAAAATATTCTTTAGAATTTATGGAAAATTCCTTTTGCTGGAGAAGACAGAGGAAACAAGAACACTTTGGCAATGCAACATGGTGTGGTGGGTATCACCAGATATTACTTCTCATGGGGATGTCCCATTAAACTCACTATGTAACCTTGAACAAGTCATGTAATTACTATGGGTTTTATTTTCATCTATAAAATGAGGGAGGAGGACTGGGTGATTTCTCAGTTCTAGTTTTTATTTCTAAGTTCTATATTCTCTGAATCTAATTTTGCCCTTTGCCATGTCCTTGAACCATATAACACTCTTCCTGTGGAGGGGTCTATCCATTTAGCCAGTTCTTGATCCACTTTGTGAATAAATCTCAGAAATTAAAAAATCTTGAGCAGAGACCTTGCCACACAAAATGCTCTGAGCTGAGCCTCTGTCATCAGTATATTGATATGGACTCTTAGTCCAAAAAATCTCAAATTAGGATGACAAACCTGCTGTCCCCCACTCTACTTATTATTCATTGTTTTGGATTATCTAAGAGCTGATTCTATCACTAGCCTAATGATTGAGAGTTAATGGCATAATACTACTATGAAAACATACAGAGATTCTATGGAAATAATGGAAATAATTATGTAACACTTTCCAAACTAAAGTATTTTTTTAAAATGAGAATGTATTTCAGATGTAAAATACAGCAATTACTCTTTGCCCTTGAATGATGAAAGAAGCCTTTGAATTTACACAGGAAGTAGCTATTCATCAGTTGTGATTAACTTGGAAAAAAATCACATTCCTTGTCTCTAAAATATTAATAATAACAATTTTGTTTTTATTGTGCTTATTTTCCACTCTGGAGACATTTACCAAAATTTACAGGAAGTGTTTTCTAATCTAATGGTAATTTTTTAAATACATAGATATCTTTGCTCTTCTTTTCAGGGATAGATTTTGTGTGGTAAATTTCATTCAGTCATTCATATTATGTATACATTAATTTATTACAAAAAGTATTTCAAACACTTGTTTTTACTGTGCCACACATAAGCTCAGAAAAGAACTGAGGGGGTGACCCCTGCTTATAGAGTAATCTTAAGGAGAGATCCCCTAAGGCTAATAGAGGAGAGTGTGGTAATGGCCATTAGACAGTGGATTCTGGATCCCAAACCTTTCAGGAGCCTTCCCATGAGCCTTGCTCTGTTAATTTCTGTCTGTCTGTCTGTCTGTCTCTCTCTCTCCATTATTAACCTCTTGGCTTTATCATCTGCATACTCTCTGTGTCTTGCATTTTAAAAATAAACATGAAACCTTCCCTAGCTCATCATGTCTCTGCAGGATACCCAACTTTTCCATTCCCCACAGAAGAGCTGTCTTCATATGCTGCCTTTGCTTTACCTCCCATTCATCCTTCAACTTATTCTGGCTCAGCTTCTTCACTTCACGAAAACTACCCTGGATAAGCTCACTAATGACTTTCGGGTTACTAAATCCAACGGGTATGTTAAAATTCTTATCTTACTTGGCCTCTCAGCAGCATCTGAACCAATTCATATTCCCTCCTGAAACACTTCTTTCCTTTGGAAATGGCACTGTCTGTTTTTGCCTTTCTTCTGTGGCCAGTCCTTTTCATTTTCCTTTGCTGGTTCCTCTTCCTCTGTGCAGCCTCTAAATGCTGATATTACTCTCAGCTTGTTGTCAGGCCCTCTTCTCTCCTCTCCTCTCCTTTCTTCTCTTCTCTTGTCTTCTTTCCTCTCTTTTGCTCTTCCTTCCTTTCCTCTTCTCCTTTCCTTTCTTCTCTCTCTCTCCTGAAGTAACCTCATCTTTTCCTGTAATTTAAATGCTTCCTACACATTGAAGAGTCTCATGTTGATGTCTTCAGCCTAGCTCATTTTTCTGAGTTCCACATGTAAATACTGAATTGTCTACTTGATATTGTTATTTGAATGTCTCAGAATCTGAGCTCTAAATCTCCCTCCACAAATCTGCTCCTCCTACAGGATTCTCCATCTCAGGGAATTATATCCTCACATGCACAAGTGCTCAAGGATGTCTGTGTCCAACTCTGTGCACTCTGATGTCACAGGCCCTATAAGCATCTCAAACTCAATGTGTCCCAAACCAGTCTATTGATTCCCATGCTTTCCACCATCACTCTACTATCAAGAATCTTTGAAACAAAACAAATTGTAAAACACACATACACAAAAGAAAGGAAGGAAGGAAGAAAGGGGAGAGGGAAGGAAGAATAGAAGTGAGGAAGAAACAAAATAAACCCAAAGTCATTTGTTTCTAGCTATTAAAGTCAGAGAGCCTGGTGAGTTTTGACCTCTTCCTTTCCTTTGTCCTTTATATCAGTTTCATACAAGAAAAAGTCACTTCAATTTCTGGTCATGATGGAATAATGGAGTAGATTCACCTTTCCGTCTTCCACACTGAGAAACTAGGCAAAATACACGAAATGACTTTGAGAGGATTGGACAACTGGTTGATCGGACAACGGGTGGTTCCGGCCAGTGATCTCTGAAAGAAGGGAAACAATTAATGTGAGCCCTGCAATTGATGTCCCAAGCTCTTCCAGAGCATGTTAAGATTTTACCTATTTGTGTGCCCATCTGTTGTCTCCATTAGAATATGAACTCCAGGAAGGGCATGGACTTGGTTGTCTAGCTGAGCACCTAGCCCAGTGCCTAGCCCATGGTTAGCACTCAATAAATTTTCTGGATGGAATAAATAAACGGTTAAATCCTTGAGAACTTCTGTCCCCTCCCTGCCCATGTTCTGTCTATTCCACCTTTAAATGACATCTCAAATCCACCCACTTCTCTCTGTCTCTCTTGCTGTCACCCTGGTCCCTAACACTGCCGCATTGCCTCTGGACAAACGTTATGTCTTCCTACGCAGTCTTCTTAAACTTCTACTCTTGCCTTTTCCAATCTCTTCACTCCAATTGGTTCTTTAAACTGTAAACTTCGTTCTATCATTCTATAGTAACACATATCAAAAGCTTCTACACTTTGAATCCAAGCTCCTTACAGGGGGACGGCCAGCTAAGCCTGTTTATTCAGCATCCTCACACCTCCAGCTGCCTAATCCAGCAGCCCCTTGGGTCTGTGGGACAGTCTGAAAGCCATTGAGCTAGATGAGTGCTAATGTCCTTTCAGCCTCAGGTGCTGTGCTATGAGGCTTAGACTTATTTGCCACAATCTAAATTACCCATTACAATTTAATTGATAAAAATCACCCATAAGTTTGACAATCTAAGCATGGTGACAAGGACACATTGAACAAGAATGTCTTTTTTTGCCAATGGGAAAAATGAGAATCGGGCTGTAAGAATTTATCAATGTCACTTTGGCACTCTCAAGGAAGAGAGACTTCTCATTTTAAGTACGGGTCTGATTCTTTAAGCATAGCAGTCATGAAAGGCAAATTCTCGGTCTCCCAGAGTTTTCTAGAAATACTATGTCTCAACACACAAACACCTTTGCTTTGGTTCTGCGTTGCCAAGGTAACACTTTGCTTTGTTGTTTGGCTTCTAGTGTGGACTCGCCCCATACACAGCATCCTGTTCAAATTCATGTCCTTGCTTCCCGGGCCAGTTTTATCTTTCTCTGTAATTTAACGCGTTGTTCTCTCAGTTCATGAATCAGCTGCTGTGGGTTTAATTAGTGTGAATTAACTTACCAACCATTGGATCATACAGAGTAAACAGATAAAATGCATTTTGTGGTCCTGCAAATTTGAGGACCAGACTAATATATAAACATCTCAGCAAAGCACAGGTGCCTTTTGATGGAGAAAAAACGTCAGGGCAGAGTAGGGTCAAACACAGCGAGCTACAGTGTTGGCTCTGGAAAGTCCAAGGGAAGCACAAGTCCCAGGCCATGGCCACTGAGACAGAATGCAGAGAGGGAGAAGGAAGAAATTATAATAATAGCCAGTGTCATTGAGATAGCCCATTTTACATACATGGAGGGACAAATAAAACCACATTTCGCGTATTTTTGAAATTATTAATAATACTGTCTCTACTCCACACATGTCTAGAGAAGCAGGAAATCCAGCCTTTATGTCTTCGCTCTCCCCTCCCCTCTTATAAGGACAGTGAACTACAGGGTCTTATCGGGTGCCTGTCTCCTCACGCTGGGCTGGGCACTCAGGTGCCCTTGAGGCTGGAGGAACCCTATTGCCGAGTTCCAAGAACACTGCACTGTTGCTGGCTTTGTTCAAAGAGATGCGCTGTGCCTGAGTCTCTGTTTGGGGCCACAGCCGCAGGCACACAGTTATGTTTTGAAGGGTAAAGGGGTCTGATGTGTTCTTCCTCTGCCCTGAACAAGGCTGCCTCCCGTCTGAGACACACGCACCAACTCCCACCCAAACTGGCCAGCTCCCAACACCAGTACGTTTAAAATGTACTCCCTCATAGCCAGTTCCCTGGGTGCTAGTAATCTTGGGAGGGCGGGCTTGGGACAGGCTCTGGCATCCACTGCTACGTGGACCCAGAGTGGCCACCACCCTGAGGTCATCAGCTTGCTCCCTTCCCACACCAAGAAGAGCGTGCCCAGAAGACACATTCTTACTTCCAGTTTTAGAGTCACTTCAGGAAGCAAATTTCTGGAAAGATGTCAAATACTCTTTGTCCCTAATTTCACCCTAGAGTGTTCAGAAATATTGAGATTTAGTCTCACATCACCCTACTATACACTTAAAACCTGTGTTTTAAATAATGTTTAAAAAGTGATGTTTGTGTTTCTGTTTATTTATTTGCTTCTTTGTTTAATCTTGCTAGGCAAGTAGCTAAAGTGGTGACTTTTAAGTGCTTTAAATGCTGGACACCCCACACTGTCTATGTGGAGGAAAGATGGTGTGCGTGTGAGTTTGCGTGAGTGCGAGAGTGAGTTTGTGAGTGTGTGAGTGTGAGTGCGTGTGAGAGTGGACACCTTCTGCAAAGACACAGGCAGGGAGAAGCTGCTAGAGGAATCCACGCAGGTCCAGATACCGGGTGGTAGGGGTGAGGGGGAGAGAGACTAGGAGTCATGCAGAGGTGCCATCCACAGAGACAGAAACTCGGGAAGGGAGGCCCCGTGGGGAGAGGTGAGACGCCGTGTGGTGTGGGTTCTGGAGCCAGACTAGAGAGCAGGGTCGGAAACCTGTCCTACCACTTAAGCTGTGTGACCTCAGCTTCCTCATGTGTAAAAAAAGAGGATGGTGATGATGATGATGATAATAACAATAATAATAGAAATATTCAATGAATTATACATAAAGCATTCGTAAACGCTGTGGTTACCATCATCACTTTTTCCCCTGGTGCAAAGATAGACAGTGTTTCAATTTTTTTCTGAAACACTTTCTATCTTACATGGCTGGGTGAGAACTGCAAATGATTAGTGTTTTCTCTAAACGAGGGGCCCTTTCTCTTGCTCTGAATGCCACTGAGCGAGCTTTTGCGTCTGGGTGGGTGATGGGGGTGGGGAAGTGTGCAAGTGGCCAGGATTTTTGGAGAGGCAGGGGAAAGAGCTGAAAGGGCCAGCCCCAGAAGCAGAGAGGGAGGCTTTGAGGGAGGGAGGAAGGACAGCCTCAGGGAGAAGAGCTTTGAGAAGAGAGATATTTAAAGAATTTTGGCACTTTGCTATACGATGTGCGAGGTAGCATCTTTCTTGCATATTGTCAAAAAATCATCAAGAAAAACCTATATTGTTCTCTAAGGCCCGAGTCAGATCTGAGCATTGTTTGGTTTTTCAAAACAGGCCCAGTTATATTTCAGGTACCCATACAGAGAACTTGGAGACTCTAAATAAATTATGGCCACTAATTCCCTTTGTTTTCATGTTCATTTCTCTCCTTAAATACTAGATGACTTTAGCACGATTTCCCTCATCTTGCCACATTTAAAAAACATGGAGGGTTTCTGCTTGATATATCTTCTACTTTACCTGCTGTGTAAGTGAAGCTGGAGTTCCGTTTGCACATTTTCTTGAAGATTCTCATGTGGGTGAGATTCCTACTTGACAATTTGACAGTCACGCTTGGATTATGACTTCAGTGCTTTGGGAAATCTTCCTTCAGAAGTCCTGAGTGCCTGCTCTCTGGCTCTTTTGTTCCATCAGCCATGTCTAGAATATTCTGGCCATTTACTGCTGCTTGTTCTACTATATTTCCAATCGGTGTACTTTTGGGAAGCAAAATTTCCCTGAAATCTTTATTTAGTCTCTCTTTTTTTCCTTCCATCTGCTACCGAGTCTTTTGCCCAGTGATCAAAGGAGGTTGCATAGACTTCCCACCAAACCTCCTCATTCTCTTTGAAGCTCCTTAGCTGGCCTACATCCTTTTGCTGCCTGGTGTCTGGTTTATTCCTGTCCTGCAAACTCCATGTGTTTCCCTGTTCCTGTGTGTCTCACTTGATCAATCCTTTTTTTTTTTTTGAGACAGAGTCTTGCTCTGTCACACAGATTAGAGTGCTGTGCTGTCAGCCTAGCTCACAGCAACCTCAAACTCCTGGGCTCAAGAGATCCTCCTGCCTCAGCCTCCCAAGTAGCTGGGACTCAGGCCTGTGCCACCACGCCTGGCTAATTTTTTCTATTTTTAGTAGAGACAGGGTCTTGCTCTTGCTCAGGCTGGTCTCGAACTCCTGATCTCACGTGACCCTCCTGCCTCGCCTCCCAGAATGCTAGGATTACAGGAGTGCACCCGGCCTACTTGGTCAATCGTTACATTAAAGAAAGAAAAAAATGTATTCCTCCTAAAGTACAGGTGGCTTTTGTTTGTTTTTAACCACTAATGATCATATAGATTATTTTTTTTTAAAGAATCATATATATTTTTTTTTATTCTTGGCAAATACTTTCCTGGGGCTTCTCCAATAATGTTTAAGCAATAACCTGACTTTCTGGCTTTCTTAATTAATTTCTCTTTATATGATTCCTTGTAATGTTTGTTGTTGTTTTCCCCAATTTACTGCTTGTGGATTAGTCACAGTTCCCTTTTTAAAGTTGGGTAACTGCATAATGGATTTTTTGAGTTTTCTGCCAGAATGTGGAACTAAATTGTGTTGTAACCACTATTACATAGTGGTTCCTATGAAAATACTTTCTATATAAATTCTTATCTGGCACTCAAAGCCAGACCATGATATTTCCTTTGTTTGTGAACTCTAAAGAGCAACCATTTGTTTGATCCCCAGACCATGCCTCCCACCCTATCAAACTGTATTTCATCTACTTGTATGACAAAACTAGCTACCTAGCTCGATTTCGAGGTTTCTTCACTTTTGTTTAATATCCTTAGTTTCATCTCACGGATTTTTGGTCTTTAGTAAAACCCCATTGTCACATATTCATGATTTAACTGTGAAATTTCTGCCCAAAAAAATTCTACTGTACTTCTTTAGCCTTGCAAAAATTTTCTGAGGTTACTGTTGATTTTGTTCTTTTCTTTCTTTTTTTTTTTTTTTTGAGACAGAGTCTCACTCTGTTGCCCGGGCTAGAGTGCCATGGCGTCAGCCTAGCTCACAGCAACCTCAAACTCCTGGGCTCAAGCGATCCTACTGCCTCAGCCTCCCAAGTAGCTGGGACTACAG
>CAUYSK010047181.1:0-53469 GCA_963575035.1 Avahi laniger | reverse complement strand
AATGGAGCCCCCAGATACAAACTCAGGCTGTCTGGCTAAAAGTGGGTGTCTTAACTGCTGCACTTGCTTGTGCGTGGGGTTATTTGGAAAACCCCAAAGCCCTGTTGCTCGCCTTTGGAAAGGACGCTTCTGCCATTGCCTGTGAACACCAGTGTGCTCAACATCCCAGTTCGGGCAGGGCAGGGACTGGGAGCAGCCGGGGGGACAAGGGCTGAACCTGAGCTATGTTCAGAAAGACTCTGGTCACAGAGAGGAGGGGATGTGGGCGGGAGGCCCTGACTCTGTGAAGAGCTAGCTGAGGAAGATGGCAGAGAGAGCTGGGCTGGGAAATTCAAGAAATGGAGTCTGGATGTGGGGCCTGCAGAGAACATTTTGTTTTTTGCAGACTGGCCTTAGTCACTCTGCTTATCTGCACAGCTTCCTGAGACGAGGCTGCTGCCCCATATCAGGAGGGAAACAGCCACTGCTTTCATTTACTTAGCAATATCTATTCAGGGAATATTTATTGAGTGCCTACTATGTACCAGGCGCTGGGCCAAGCAGCCATTGAATTTCGTTTACTTAGCAACACTTAGTCAATAAATATTTATTAAGTGCCCACTATGTACTGGGCCAGGCAGCAGGGATTTAGTGGCAAGCAAGACAGATGTGATTCCTGGAGGTTGGCCAAGGAGATGCAAAGAAATCCCAGCTCAGCACGCTCCAAAGCATCCACTGAGGATGCGTCCTGTGGCAGGAACCGGTACATCGCCTCACGTCAGCCTCATAACAACTGCATGAAGAAGTCCTATAGCAATGCTCATTTTTTCAAATGAGGAAGCCGAGTCTCAGAGAGCTTAAGTGACTTGCCCAGGGTTGCACAGCTGGTAGGTGATGGAGCGGAGCCTTGATCCCAGATCTGCCGAAAGCCTGTTTTCACCAATGTGGCTTTGCTGTCTTGTCTAGTGGCAATGCCCCCGCAGACCCAGGGCTACACTGGGATGTGGAATTTGGAGGCGGACAGGGCCCCACCCTCTCCACCTGCAGGGCTGCTTCATCACTTCTCCCCTCCCACCCCTTCCAACCCAGTTCCCCAACCCCCAGTGTCTGGGCCTTGCCTTCTCTGCAGTTGGGGAGAGCTTATTCTCATGCTAATTGCAAAACTAATTGTTCTTATTGCAAAATCCATTATATAGTATATTTATATTGCAGATAATGAGCTGTTTGGATTAAATAGCTCACTAAAAGTCAATAAAAAGGAATTTGCTTCACTGTTCCTCCCCTCATTTTTCACCAGCACCGTTAACACAGCCGTCGTTCTGCCTGAAGGCTGGAATTCATTAAAGCGCCTGGAGCTGCAAGGGGGTGTCGCTGTGAGCTTTTTCCCCCTTCCCTTTGAAAAGGTGCAGGAAAAGGTTGGAAGACAAGAAGCAGGTTCTGTCCCTGGATTTTAGTGACGCAGGCGTGACTAACCAAGGAAAATGCATCTTAATTTCTAGCAGAATCGAAGAGCATGAACAAAATCTGGAGCCCAGTGGGGTGGGGCATGTGCTGGGAGCGTGGATGGGGAGGACGAGTGGGCGGACAGCCACTGTCACCCTCAAAGGGGGGATAGCCAAAGGCCTCAATGCTGGGCTCTTTTTGTTCCCAAAGGCCCTGGGGGCAGAATGAAGGTAGCCTGGAGACAGGAATGAGGCAGGGAGATGACAGCCTCAGGTCCTGTTCTCAGAGAGTCAATATCAGATTTGAAGTCAAGGGTCTGAATTTCCAGATTCCGGCCCTTTCTAGCACCACAACATCTCTTGTGGGCTCCTAGAATTTTCCTGGTCTACCTATTTCTCTGGCCTTGGTGCTAAACCTGAAGGTGGCTTGTTTAAGCTGGCACCTGCCAGAAGGAGGGCTAGTCTGTGAAGTTCTGGGGTTCCTGGCCCAGGCCCTCCTGCAATCACTGTGTGCCGTTTCAGGAAGAGCTGGTGTTGAGACTTGAACCAGGTCCATGCACCTGACCTTCTGCGGCACTGCTCTGAGCAGTTGGAGTGGGGCTGACAGGAGGGACCTGTTTCTTATTTCTTTTCTGAGGAGGCAACCCCATGTTTGGTCTGATAACATGACGTGATTAGAGAGTTGAGACGGCCCGGCTAGGGGCTGCCAGCTCCCTCACAGCATAGCGAAGAGCCTCTTCTTAGCCATGCATGCATTCATTCATTCATTCAAGAAATATGTATCGAGTGCCCATGGTGGTCGAGATGCCGTGTTAGGCTCCGGTGAGGACTCTGAATAAACACGTGCAAGGTCTTTTCTCTCAGTCTAATGGGAATGTTGGGGCAGATATTAGTCAATTAATCACACAGACGAGTGAGTAATTAAAACCGAGGCAAGTGCTTTGAAAGAAAGGAGAACAATTCTAAGAAAGCGATCCTGGGAGGACCTAACCTGGATGGTGGGGCCAGATTAAGCTTCCTGGAGGCTGTGCTGGGGGCTGAGCTCTGCGGGGTGAGTGCATTAGACGGTGAGAGAAGAGGGGAACGTGTGAGCAGAGGCCGTCCCCAGGAAGGGAGCAAGGGGACATAGTGGGACAGGACGAAGGCCAGTGGGATGAGGCTGGGATGCTAGGCTGGGACCAGCACAAGCAGGGCCTGGTATGTGAAGCGTTAAGGAGTTTAAGCTTTACTGTGGAAGCCATGGGAAGCTGGAGAAGGGTTTGCAGCAGAGGAGCGACATGATTTGTGCTTTGAAAAGTTCACTCTGCTTGCCAGCAACATGTCAGAGGTAGCACTGGGAGGTTTAAGCTGCAGAGAAGGGTAGTGGAGCCTGGAGAGAGAACAGAGAGAGGGAAGAGGAAGATGAAAGACAGAACCTTGGTAAGGAGGAGGGAGAGGCAATTTGCCCAGAAAAAATCAAAGTTGTATTAGGAAGAGAAGAGAGATGCTGGCCGTCTTCCTGTTCAGTGCAGTACTGAGCAGACCATAATTTGGGTGGCTGATTTTAAACTCTCAGATGACCGTGATGAGGTACCTGGCTTCAGCACCACGGAGAGTTCCCCAAGCCACACTTGGGAACTTTGAGGGTCTTGGCTGCATCCTGGGGAAGCTCAGCTTAGTGCTTGGAGAGCCAGTGAAGTCACTGCAGGGCTTTCTTCTGGGCGCAAGGTACATGAAGAGATGCGGGATCATTACTGCACACATGTCCTGGACATGCGGGGCGGGGGTGGGAGTGGGGGGAGAAGCACTGGCATTGGCCAGTCTGGAGGCTTCAGGGACCCCCAGATAGAGCAATCAGCTAGTAGCAGAGGGAAGGCAGCCTGAGAAGGTCCCACTCCAGGTGGCTGAAATGGCTGTAATCTACAGCCATCTTTTACTTAAGGACTTCAAAGGGAGACAAGAGAGGCGCTGGATGCTGGAACAGCTTGAGAGTGGCTGAGATCAAAGGCAATGGGAGAGGGTTCCCTGCACTGCCCCCCAGCCCCGCCCCAGCCCCAGCATCCGCAGAGAGGCTGGCATGGAAGGGCTCTCCAGGGAGAAATAAGAGGTTCTAGGAAACTGAGTCCAGCAGAAAGGGCACAAGAACCACCCCCCCCACAGTCCAGCCTAGCTTCTCTGGTACTCGTAAAATCCCCCCTGGAAGATGATCAAGCACTCCCAGGAGGAATTACTCACCTCTTTGGGCCTCAGTGGTGTCCCCTGAGTGGATTCGTGTGTGCTCATAGGTTCACCCCCAGGCCTTCAGAAAGTTATGAGGTCAGCAAAGTAGTTGGCATGTGGCATGTAAGCAGGGAACAAAACAGACACAGTCACGAAGGGCTGGTTCTTTTTGCTGCATCTCTGGGGTTGCTTAGGAGCAGGAGGTTGCTCCCCTCTGCCTGGTAGGTTTGGGATCCACCATGCTTAGGTGCAGGGGCACAGATCAGATGGCCTCCTTGCTGCAAACTTTTCTTCCTAAGTCTCGATGGGGCCTCTGGATCTGGGCAAGTGTCGTTACCTATTGACCTGCAGCAAGAGACTTTGAGTCATCTCTCTGCCCTTGGATTTCGTCCTTCTATGAGTGTTTGGGTCTCCATGGATGGCAAGCTCCATGGGGGAGCCACCTGAAAGACATAGCTCAGAGCGTCCAGTGTAAGTGTTTGAGTGAACAGGTGAACGAGCAATGACTAAGATTCTGATTGGGCTGTGATAGCACAATTCAGGAGTGGCTTCCTATGGGGAGCAAGCAGGGACCTGGGTACCTAGGTTCCCAGGGTGGGACATTTAAGGTGTTTAGTTTCTAATAACCAGAAGCTAGGAAGGAGGCTTGGAGGAGAGCTGAGGGCCATGTTGCTGGCAGTGCAAGCTAAAAACTCAATGTTTATGCAGATGACTGGTATAGGGAGTGTGTGGGAATTTGTGGGTTAGGAGATACCTGGGAGAGGGAACAGGGCACAGGGTAAGAGTCTTCAAGTGCTGTTGAGGCAGAGGGGGGCAGCCTCGTATGACTCCAAAGGCTTTAGGGAACACCAGGCACTCACGTAGCTTGTGGGTCTGGAAGCTAAAGGACTGTGTGTGTGTGTGTGTGTGTGTGTGTCTCATAATGGCTCTGAACTTTGGAAAAATGCATGAAAACTCTGAGTCTAGGACTCTAGGAGGCATTCGTGGGGGTCTTTGGGAGGCACTGCAAGAGCTTGGAGTAGAGGGCAGGCCCTATGGGGTGAGGAGGTGCCTCAGGGTGCCTGGGCCCCCAGCAAGGGCAGACAGGGCCTGTGGGAAGGTAGAGGCAGGGGCTTGTGGGGTGCTGAGGGAAGAGGTATTCCTTTGATCCTTATCTTCCCAGTACTAAGCGGAGTGGCTGGCCAGGGAAAGGCTGAGGCCAGGGGCTTCCCCCCTTCAGTTGGGATGATGGAGTGACTGCCCCTTGTCAATTTCTTCTTTAGTAACTGTGTACCCTGCAAAGAGCGACTCATAGGGCACACATGAAACCCAAGTAGCGGAGGTACCCAGGGGCTTCATCCTGAGCTCATCTTGGCTTTTCCCTCTTCCCTTTACCTCTAATGTGGGGGACTCAACATGAGAAATAAATGAACAGGCACCTGCCTTACTGGTTTCCCCCCCTAGAGAGAAAGAGGTGAGTGCTCAGGGCCCTGGCCTCAGTCCTGGAGGGGCTCAGAGCTCCGTAAGGAAGACCGATGGAGCTTGGGAATAGGGGAGAACAGTTAAGGCAATGAGAGAAGATGTGAGAAGGTGTGTGTCGGAGCAAGTGTGCGCCTCACGTGTGCAAGCGTAATCGTGCATCTCCGTGTGTGCACAAGAGTAAATGTGTCCCTTGGTGTGTAAGTGTAGCTGCTCATCTCTAAGTGTGCATCTCCATGTGTGCATAAGAGTGTGTACCCTGTGTGTGTGCACCTCTGTGTGTGTGTAACAGTACGTGTGCACTCTTACATACTCTGTGCATCGGTAAGTGTGTGTTTCTCTGTGTGCCCCTCTGTGTGTAAGAGCAAGTGTGCATCTGTCTCTGGATGTCAGAGCACGTATGCCCCTGCATGTATGTGTGTGTGTGTGTCCTAGGTGGTAGGGAAGCTGTGAAGATTCGGTACAGAGCACATGTCTGGATTTGTATATTGAGGGTTTTTGTGATGTGCAGATGTGCATAAAGTGTCTCTCTGAGTGCGTTTGTGACTCTGCATGCATGTGTGTTTGTGAGTGTGTGCCCCTGTTGCCTGGTCCAAGGGCAGTGTGAGTTGTGCTTCTTTGGAAGGGGGGACCGGGTAGGAAAGGAGCATGTGTGTATGTGTGAGACAGAGAAAGAGAGAGAGTGTGCCCAGTGGCAGGAATGACAAATGATTAATCTATAGAAATCTATATTCTACTCTTCCGTGCGTCCACTCCGCCCTTCTCACGCTCCCATGCATCACCTCCGGAAATCCATCACCCGACTCCCAGCCAAGGACAGGCTGAGAGGAGCAAGTGCTTGCCTTATTGATGGACTCACCTGGCGCCTTTTACACATTTGGATATATGGAGAACGAAAGCTCACTCTGGCCATGTTGTTCATTCTCCCGTTCACTTATGCATTCGTTCATTCATTCAATCATTCATCCAGCGAAGAGTTCTGGAGTGCCTACTGTGTGCAGTCCTAGGTGCTCAGGGCATGATGATGAGTAAGGCAGATGTGGTCCTTGCATCCTCTGCGGCATTAAGGGCCAGTGGATGTTCCAGACAGTGCATGGGCCATTTCAGTAGAATGTGATACAGGAGGTCTGGGGGCTCTGGAAGAAGGGTGGGAGAGATCAACCTGGGCTGGGGGGCCACAGAAGTCTCCTGGAAGAGGTGACACTCAGGGGACTCTGACAGGTGATAGAACCAAATGGGAGGGAGGGGAGAGGGTTCACCAGGCAAAGGGAACAGCATATGCAAAGGACCAGAAGCTAAGAGAACTTGCCCCCTGGGGAAAACAAAGTGGGTCGGATGGCTGGGGCTGGAGTGTGAGGAAGGAAGTGGCCAGAGATGAGGCTACAGAGGTGGGTGGTGACCGTGAAGCACCTCAAGTGCCCTATTGAGGATCCTAGATTTCAGCACCAGGGCAATGGGGAGCCGCTGAAGGGTTGAGTGGGGTGACATGGTGCTGCATTTTAGAAGGCGATCTCTGGCTGATGGTGGGGAGACTGGACTAGAGGCAGGGAGGCTGGTAGGCAATTCCAGGGAGGGATGGTGGTGGCTTGGACCGAGTGGTGGCAGTAGGGGTGGAGAGATGTGACAGAGTCCAGAGGTATTTTGGAGGTGGTACTAAGGGCTTGGGGACAGACTGCATGTTGGGAGGAGAGAGTGGCAAGCACGACTCTAGATTTCTGGGCAGATCACTCTACCTCCCTGAGCCTCCATTTCTCCATCTCTAAAATGAGGAGAACAACTCCTGCTTCCTAGGGTTGGTGTGAGGCCATCTGGTTCACCCCCAATGTCTGACACCACCGGAATCCACCTTGGGAAGGGAATGTCTATTCCCTCCCTCCACCGGGTGAGCCGTGTCCAGGTCTGCTGTCTTCCAGGAGGCTCCAGGCTCATCTGCCCCTCGGTGGGTGTTTCTTAACCTACACCCTGGCCAGTCCCTGGGCTGTGGTGCCAGTCCCAGAAGGCCACTGCTTTTAACCCCTGAGGGAGACATGGAGGTGGCCCATGACAGCTTCCTGTTCCACATACGGGCACACAGGCACTCAGAGAGGGGGAGGACCTTCTCAGCATGTCATCTAAACTTGCTGCTGTTCAAGAAGCCACAGGCCAGCTTTAAATGGTCGACTTCCTAAAGACCATCACGCCCTAACCCCAAGGTGTCTCTAACCAGCAGGTGACCTGCCTGTTCTTAGACGCTATTAGGGAGATGAGGTTCCTCAGCCAAGACAAGTGATTCTGGGCTCTCCTTGGGGAAGGGACACTGGCCTAAGTGCCAAAGAGCCTCCGAGGGCTGCTAATTTTTCAGCCGGTCCTTGTGTGGTGTGATGAAACATCCAGGGACGATTGTTTACTCTGATTCCGCGGGCAGCCAAACAACTTCTGATCTTGGAAACCTCGCTTCAATCTATTGCTTCTGTACATTCAGATAATGTTCCGTTTTGCAAAACAAGGAGTTCTTTTCAGATGCAGGAAGAGTTGACACTTATCACAGCAAAAACATTATTTTTTTCTCTCTTCCCTCTCTCTCCCTTCCAAGTGTGCATCATAACACCGCAGTGCAAGGCGTCTCCTCGGCGCGGTACGAGAGGCGCTGTCGCGTGGGGGAGACGGGAGGGCGTCTTGGCTCGCGTGCCCGCCTGGGTCTCTGATGCATTGCTGCATTTGCGGAGGAAATGAGAACGTTGACAAAAGCAGACCAGGCTCTTCTCGGGAAGAGCTGAAAAGTCCCAAGGAGAAGGCCCCTGCACACTTAGGATATTTTCCAGCAAAGCGACGGTGGGCACAACACGGTGGGGGAGACAGTTTGTGTTTCTTTGGAGCATTCTGTCATAATTCATCATTATCCAATTTTTTTCCCCCTTGGGTTTTCTCTCTCACACATTTTTTATCCCAATCTGACAGCTAAATGAGGAATCACACTGCCTACGTTATGTGTTCTGTTCAGGAATTAACCCGCCATCAAGCGCAGACTGCCGAGTGGTTAATGTGAGCAGAGAGTGACTGCACCGGCCCCCAGACAGCCCCGGTGTCACCTGGGGCCTTCCAGCTGGCCGTCGTGGGGACACGTTTGGAATAGGTGGCCCGTGGGAGACGCACAGGCCTCTCCAGGGGCTCCTTGGCCAGAAGCACACTCTGCGGCAGTTCGGACCGAGCCTTCGTCAAGGTCAGGGTGTCGTTAGATGTGAGGTCATTCTGCTCCTGCCTCCGCCTCTGGAAGCTTCGAGAAGAGAGCAGTGACGCCGGCCTTTGCGAGGGGTTAATTCAGTGGAAGCCAACAGGCGTCCTGTTGGGAAACCCTCGAAATGCTTCCTCTTTCTGACTGTGGCTGTCTGTTTCTTTACAGTCTCTGCAAGTTTCGGGGAACTGAGTCAAACTTCAGCTCTGAATGAGAAGGAAGCAAAGGGCCTTTGGGGGAGCATGTGGTGTTTCAAAAGTGGCCCAAGTGTCTTCCCTTTTTCCCTCCTCCCTTATTCTTTCCTCCTCTCTTCAGTTTTGTTCTCACCTCCAGCGATGAATAAAATCCAGTGGTGAGTAAGACAGGCCCAGTCTCTGCACTCAGATAATTGCAAATGGGGTGGGTTGTTGGAAGGACAGGCACAGGCGCTCCTGGAGTGTGTGGTGGGGTGCCCTAGCTGCAGGATGACTGCAGGAAGCCAGGTGGTGGACAGGTGAGGCTGGGGATAGTGAGAACCCCGGGCGGGGACATGTTCTCCAGGACCTTGGTTCCATGGGCTGGCACACCTCACCCACAAGACTGCTGGTTGAGTGAGAGACGGACCATGACTGCTTTTGTTCATTCACATAGCCCGGCTCTGAGCACAGACCTGGCGGAGTGGGTACGGTAGGCACAGTGGGTATGTTAGGCACGAGTAGATGAAGGGGCAGAGGGGAGAGGCGGTGGCCATGAGCCGAGGCACCAACCACACCCAGCATCCCCAGGTTCCTTGGTGGCTGACAATTTCCAGCCAATAACTGGTGCTCCCAAAATATTGCTGTCTATGGATGTCATCATGAAAGGCCCCCAGCGTGTGTTGAGGAGAGAGCCGTTGCACGACGGGGGCAGGGGCAGTGCACGCAGACAAACAGCTAAGAGCGCAGACTGCAGCCGCGTGGTCCTGGCTCAAGTCCACGTTCTGCTAGTTCCTGACTGTGAGGCCTTGGGCAAGGCCTTTACTCCCACCCAGCCTCTGTCTCCTCCTCTGTAAAATGCGGGTGAGGAGACTCAGATCTGTCTCGTAGAGACAGGACGAGGATTAAATGAGATGATGTGTAGCTGGGCTTGGCACAGGCCTGCCCTTTGTTGCCTGCTGTAACAGGCGTGGTGAGGAGTTTGCCAGGCCTCCTCCTCTTGCTCCAGACCCCACAGTGCTTTGCCCTTGTCCTTCTCTGGCCAGCACAGTGACCTACCTGTCCATGTGTCCCCTCCTTCCTTCCAGCTTGGCTAGGTGGGGATTCTGGTGAAGAAGCAGATGGCAGCCGGGGCTGAGTGTGACAGTGATTACGCTGTGAACGGGTGATAATTTATTCTGCTCAGCCGTGACTCGGAGTTGGAAGGAGAAATCTATTATTTCCGGAAGGCAAGGCTGAGGGTGACCTCCCCTTTCTGACCTCTAACAGGCGGCTGGCCCTTGCTTTTCTGGCTCCTGGAGAACAGGTCTGGAAGGACCCTGGGGAGTGTCCCCGGGTAGGGACCTATGGCAGGATTTGGGGGGTTCAGCCCCAGAGAGAGGAAGCTGGGAGGCAGCGGGACCCCAGCCCCATGTGGAAGGAACAGCGAACCCGAGAGGGGTGCTCCGTGTTCTGACTTGGCCGGGGTGCCGGGCCCAGCCTGCGTTTGGGTCTTTTCCTCATTAATTTACTCGTCTTTCTTGTGAGTGGTGGATGTCTTCTAAGCAGTGGGGAGAAAGATGTAAAACTAATCCCCACTCTAATAAAAACAGCCTCCCGATTAAATATGTATGAACACATATTGATTTGGGGATTAAACAGAAAAGAAAATTGAGCCTGTAATTGAGCCGGGGAACATGTACAGGGCGAGACTTGGGATGTGCTTCTCCAAACACACCTGCTGGGGCTGGGCCTGGGGCTGCCCGGAGGCCGGGAAGGGGTTGTAGGTGCAGAGCCTTCCAGCACACCGCAGGTGCCCCTCGGCATGCGTCCTAGGCAGGCCTCTGCCTGCTTTTGTGGGAGGCTCTGCTCTCTTCCTAGCTTTGAGACACTTCAGGGGAGGGCTGTACTCTTCCTGTAGATGAGTATGGGCTTTGAGTATGGGCCTTTGGCTGGCAGGCGGCTGAACAGGTCGCCTGTCTTTAGGAAAAACGGCTGCTTGTTCCCCTGCGATGTGCAGACCCTGAGAACGTGGAAGAAGCTGAGCTGGGATTCAGCTTATGGCCTTCTGGCTTTGAGTCCAAGGTTATGTAGGCTGTAGGCCAGGGCCGGGCAGTCCAACGTCATCAGCACCTGCGGAGTCGCAGGATTGTGCATCCTCCAAGCTTGAAGGGCTTTTGGCTTTGAGTCCAGCTTTCTACCTGAAAATTGTCACCTTCCTTCTCTAAAATGATGTCATCTAACTTCTCTTTGGATGTCTCCAGGGCTGGGGAGCTCACTACCTTTCAAGGGAAGCCGGGACTTCTAGGATGCAACCAAAGCCTACCTTCCTACCATGCCTATCTGTAGGTCCATATCTGTGCATTGGGTCAGAAAGAGAAGGGCAGGCGAGAATGGACTGGCACCTGCCATATGTCAGGGCCTGCGCTTGGCAGTCTCACATACACTATGACTTTTCAGCCTCCCAAGAACACTGTAATGTAGATCTGATTATTTCAACTTCATAGTCTAGAAAACAGACTCAGAGATATTAAGAAATTTGCTAATAATCATAATCATTATCATAACAACAATGGAAAGCATTTACTGAGCACCTACTATATGCCAGGCACTGTGATACACATCATCGCCAATCCTCACAATAACCTTTTAAAGTGGACATATTACCTCCATTGTACAGAGGGGAAACCGAGGCTCAGAGGGCAAGCTATGTGGCCATTGCAGTGCACAGCCCAGCCGCAGCTTGCCAGATCCTGGCCACGTCTTGCTTTGTCCTGGAAGAGTGGGGTCTCCTGGTCCCTTGCTGTTAGCTCCCCAGGGTGTCCCCTGCCCCAGCCCTGTGTCGTGCAGCCAGAGAGCCCCTTTCTCCCTGAGCCTGGCTCCGGTTCCTTTGTATCCGGGCTCCCACCTCACAGGTCTCCACGTGCTCCTCTTCCCAGGGATGTGCTGAGACCCATTCGTCACTTCCCAGCCCACTTTCCCCCACCCACCGTCCCTCCCTGCTGCTCCCCAACCCCTGCCCTGATGTCTGCTGGAATCTGCCTTTTCCCCAAGGCCCACGTACCCTCATCGTGCACCACACCTTACAGTTGGCTGGGCATTTGCTCGCTCGTTATCTCATTCAAGATTCACAGTGACCTGAGAGCCCACGTGACAGACGAGGAATTTGAGACACAGACAAGCCAGGCAGTTTGTCTCAAACTGCAGGGCTAGTGAGTAACAATGGTAGTTATGTCTTCCCAGGTGAGATTGCACCTGTCCCAGGAATAGGTGACTTTTCAGGACCCACAAAAGACACACTGCAGCCATGTGGCGAAGTGGGAAGCGTATGTCGAGTTGGTTTAAGCTTTATGTAGACTTGGATTCAAGACCCTGTGCTTCCTATAGCTGGCTGTGTGGCCCCGGGCAAGTCATGTAACCTCTCGGAGCTTGAACCCATCTCTGGGGCTGAAGCCAGAACCCATACAGTTATACCTTTTAGAAATGCCCCCAGGACCCAGGGTTTGCCCACATGGCTGATTGTCAGAGGGGCACCTGCCGGGCCAGCTACCCCTTGGCATGGCCCTGGGAGAGGGGAGGGAGAAAGACAGTGGACACGGGGTGGAGGAATTGCAGCACCCGGTGCCCCATGGCAGGGCCCAGCTCCTGAAGGCCCACGGGACCTGCTGAGAGCCCACGTGCTCCCAGCCGCAGCCGCCTCTGCCCTGTGGTTATTAAAGCAATGACTTAATTTTAACAAGGGTCTGAGTGTTCTTCAGGAAGCTGCCGCCACTGCTTCATCCCTGATTAAAGGAATGAATCAGGCGGGACCCAGCCTCCGCCCAGTGAGGCTGGGAACAGGAGCGTAGGCTGTGATGATGGGGTGGGGGGTGGTGGAGCCCAGAGTGGTCTGAGCTCGTTCTGGAGACTCCAGCATCTGGGAGGGATCCCAGGCTTTGGGCTGGTTCCCTCCCCCATTAGATGGGAGGTCTGGGGGTGGAGGGCCCAGGCTCTCACCAGCACAGACCTGGGCTTCCCTGCAGGCTCTCTTGCCAACCAGCTGCAGAACTGGGCCGAGGGACTTCATTTCTCTGAGCCTCAGTTTCTTCTTCTGTGAAGTGGGATAATACCTGGCTCAGACTCTTGCTAAGATTATGCAGAGAAGAATGTCAGATGCATATGCAGAGACAGGGACTGGCTCACGTATGGGTCAGATGAGGAGCCATGAGGTAGCCCAGACATCAGTTTTCTCTCTCTTGCCTCGAAACAGTATTTCTGTACACCTGCTACCCGCAGGCTAGGATTCCAGCCTTAGGTTTCTAAGCCCAGGTCCAGGGATTTTCATGACCCCAACATTCGGGCTGTAGAAATCTTTTGGAAGTCTTGTAGAATTTTAGGATCATAAATTCCAAACATCCATAGGACCCGTGAGAGGTGATCCCGTCTACCCTCTGGTCTGGGCACTCTGCATTGGTCCCTTTCTTCTGCAAGGTTGGGAGAAAGGAACGTGTGGGCAGGCCCCCAAAACCACCTCTCCCCTTTCTCAATCTGGCAGAGCCGGGCCTAGGGGGGTTTCTGCCTCCCCTTCAGGCCCTCTTTAACTCTGCGTAGCCTCTCAAGGAAAGCCTTGGGCGTTTTCTGATTTCTTAGTGCTGCCTACCTGGTGAAGGGAAACCAAATCCCGTTGCATTCAGGATGGACCCGTGTACCACGGATGGAACCGAGTGGGATGCAGGGCCCAGTTGGTGTGCCTCCTGCAGGCGGGGGTCCCTGGGCTCTCCGAGCTGGTTAGTCCTGGGTAGCTTGGCTCTTAGCTGCCTCCTGCCTCCACCCACCATCACCACCTGCTTCTGGGAGAGGCTGGGTCCAGGCTGTCATGAGCAGGGTGGAGAGGAGGGTCCCAGTGAGATTCTACTCTCATCCTGGTGTTTTCCCACTACCATGACTGTCAGGGCGTCACATGACCTGGGGGCTCGGGCTCCACCCGTCTCACTCTGCTCTAGGCTCCGGGAGGGTAACCCATAACGACCTTCTCTGGCTCCTGGGTGGTGCTGGCTTGTGGGTGTCACCAGAGGGAGATTGGGGACAGGGAGGAGAGCTGGCTCTAGGTGTTGGTTTCCTGGTGCTTTCCCATGGGGCCACGGCAGATTGGGTGTGGTCCTCAAGGGAAGGTCCTGGCTGTTTTCCAGGCAGACCTCTCTATGCAACTCTGTCTGCTTCTGGTGACAGCTCTCTCCTTACCCTCTTGCTTGGGACTGTTACTGTCCCAGAGCTCCGTGCCATCTGTGTGACTTCCTTGTCCATACCTGGGTAACAGCCCCTTTATTAAACTCTCCTCGCCTGACCCAGCCTGCTTTGGGACCCTGACTGACACACCCCGCCTGCCTCTCTGACCACCCAGGACACTGATTCAGCAGGTGCCACAGTCTCGTACAGCTGGGGTCCCTCCTGACGGGGCGGTGCCTGTGCTGAGCCTGCTGTTACATATTTTGAATTTCGCCCCTGAGTTCTTCCCCCCACTCACTGCCTTCCAGCCATGCTGGCCATCTTTCTGTTCCTCGAACAACCCAAGTTTGGACCTGCCTTCCCCGACCATGCCCTGTCTCCTAGAACATCCTGTCACATCTACTAGTGTACAGTCAGGGGCCCCGCAGGAAAGCCAAGGCACGCTCGGCTGGGTCTCCGAAGAGGTGTGGACAGGAATACAGAGTCCAGGGCTAGCGACCCAAGAAGCTGTCAGCATCCATGGTGGGAGGGGGCGCTGGGAAGAAAGGTGCTCTCAGAGCCTGGAGGGAGCTGCAGCCAGAGCCCCGGAAGCGTGTGGCCATGTGGCCTCTGCTAGCGCCTGGGCCACACAGCAAGGAGGGAGCAGGAGAAGAAACGCCTGGGCTTCTCTCTCTTCCAAGGCTCTGATTTTCTGCCGGGATCTTGCATTGCCTGAGCCTGACTAAAAGCCAGCAAGAGAGTCCTGGGGTGCCACCCACAGGGCTTGGGCCCCAGAGCACGGAGCACATCAGAGGGGGAGCAAGAAGGCAGTGGGGGTCAGAGGAAGAAACTGAGAGAAACCAGTGCTACTTTGTGTTGTCTTTGCTGTAAGATGGAAATATTCTTCTTTACTCAGTTGGTTGATTGTTTATTGGCTTTCTTCTCTAGTAGAATGTGAGCCCCACCAGCGCAGGGACCCTGTCAGCTTGGCCCACTGTGGGATCCCCAAGGCTAAGCATGTACCTGCGCACAGCCCGTCCTCAATAACTCCACTGAATGAAAGAACAAAGAATGAGACCATGCGTTAGGCTCTAGGTTCAGCCCGGCTGCTCTGGGCCATCTTGGTCCTCCCTTGGGTTCAGGCTGGAGAGGGCTGGGGTGGGTACCCCGGGACAGGGAGATGGTAGGTATGGGTTCTGCCAGGTTGGAGCTTGCCATTGGCCCCAGAAGATCCCACGGCCACTGTAGTTGGGCAGGGATTTGTCCTGGGGGGTGGGTGGGTGGGAGCCAGATCTCCTATTTCCCCCATATCCTAGACTCCAAGCTGCTGGCCCAGCTCTTGAAGGATGGCAGGGAATGGAGAGTGGACAAGCTACACTCTGGGCAGCTCAGGCTTGGTGGGAGGGTCCTGGCATGGAAGAGAAAAATTTCGTTTTCTTCCTAGCCAGAAAGCCCAAGGTTGAAAGAGGAGAGAGAGAGAGAGACAGAGAGAAGGAGTGATGGGGTTGGTTCCTCTGATTAGATCAGATGACCCATTTCCATCATGCCTGTGGTTCCTAACTTCCTGGGCAGCTCTGGGGGCAGTGCTGGGAGGAGCCCATCACTCATGCATCTGGATGCCAGAGTCATCTACTCAGTCATTCATTCCTTTGCTTAGCAAATATTCATGGAACATCTGCTACATGCTAAGCCCTGGAGCTAACCATGAACAAGGCACAGGCCGCGTCCTCTGCACGCTGCCCACGTTGGCAGGGCCCTGACAGTGCGTTACTCACATTCTCCAACCCTTCTTCCAACACAGCGCGGTACTCCCTGAAACCAAACTGAAAAGCAGTGCACCCAACACGCGGGGGACCCTACTGTGGGCATTTTCCCCATTACTGTGTCCTGGCAGCTCCTCATGGAAGCCCGACTGGCAGCCACACCTTACATCCCACAGTGCACCCCCTGCCCCCACCATAGCCCCTGCTGATTGCTCAGATGGCCTCCCAGTCACTCGTGCTAATCGCTGCACCCACCCGTGCACATCTCCCAGGGTGCTGCCTGGATCTCCACACCCTTGACATCCTCGAGCCCATCCAGGGGGAGTTATTCCCAAACTTACAGACAAGTACTGTCTGTGCTTGCGGGTGGCAGTGGAAGGGGACAGCGTAAAGGGCAGGAGCTGGAGCAGAAGAGGCAGAAACCAAAGCCCAGATGCTTCTGGAGCAGGAAGAGACTTTGCAAAATGGCTGCAGCTCCTTGCAAATGATGTATGAAATGAGGAGCATATGCCGGGAGCGATTTGTGCGCAGGAGCTTGGCTCGGCTCCGGTCCCTCCCGGCAGCGCTGTCTGCTGAGGCCCTGCGCTCCCACCCTCGCCATGCTGGGAGTCCTCTGAGGGTGGGCTCCGGGCCCCTCCTCCCTCTAGTCTCTTCCCAGGACAAGCTGCTGCACACAGTAGGTGCTTACCCCTGTGGCAGATAGATGCTTCCTGCCTGCCCTGGTCCTCTGAAGACAGAACAGGAGGAACGAGGGCTGCAGTGAGCCTGACAGATCATTAAGCCCAATCTTGGCTTTTCCCAGATGCGGAAGCTGAGCACAGAGAGGTGGATAGGCTCCCAAGGTCACACAGGAAGCCAATGTCTTTTGACCCCCCACCCAGGGGTTCATAATGGCACCTACAGACAAAGGCCTTTGCTTCTCCTGGGAGGCTCCCAACTCTTTATTTCTAATTGTGTGGGTTTAGGCAAGCCTCATAAATTCTCTGAGCCTCTGTTTCCTCGTCTATAAAATGGGGGCAGTGATACTAATCTGACGGAGCTTTGCGATGGTTGGAAATGCTGCACGTGTGAGCACAGCCTGGTGCTTGGCTCATCAAGGTGTGCAACAACTGGGGACTCCGATTCAACTCCAGTCCTAACTCTCTCCCAAGCTCCAACCCCACACTTCCAGCAGCTAGTGCCTACAATTCAAGGGGTTAAAGAGGAAAAGTCGTGAACTCGTTTGAGCCCATGCTGCCCGTTATTGAGGCCGCCATCCTTCCAAGCTCCCAGAGCCCTCTGTTCTATCCCGAGACCCTATTCTCCTGTAGCACCCAACTAGGGGCCTTCCCGTGTCTCCCCCATCTGTTCCCTTTACTCCTTACCCTGCTACCTCTGGCCTACTGGTTAGTCTCTGGATTAGTCAAGACTTTTAAAAAATTCAAATGATAAAACCCTGGCTCAAACGCGCTTAAGCATAAAAGGCAATTTATTGGTTCATGGCAACGCCATTCTTCCAGTTGCTCAGGCCGTCTTTGGGACCATCCTCATCTCTTTTCTTGTTCTCATACTCTACATTCCAGCCCTTAGCACATGCTGCTGGTTCCATATTTAGCATATACCCGGACCCTGTACTCCTCTTCCGCCTCCATCGCTACTCTTCTGGTCCAAGCCTCCACCACCTCTTACCTGGACTGTTGTTGCAACAGCCTCTTAGCGGGTCTCCCTGCTCCCACCCGGGGCCCCGTGGTTGGTCTGTGCACAGTACGTGGAGCTTCCTTCTAGAACTGAAGTCAGATCAGGTCACCCCTCTGCTCACGGCTCTCCAACGGCTTCCCCTTCCAAATGGAGTAGAATCCAACGTCCTCCCCGCTGGGCTCCCCCTTCTCTGACCCCGCCTCCTCCACCGCCCTCTGGCTCCCATCTCCGGGAGCAGGCCACACACATCCCAGCTTCAGGGCATCTGCAGAGACTGATCCGGCTGTGTGGAATGCTGTTCCTTTCAACACTGGGATAGTTTATCCCCTCACTCCGTTCCAGGCTCTGCTCAAATGTCAGTGCCGCCTGCTTTGTCTTTCTGCTTGCTCGCGTCACCCTCTGACGTGTGAGTTTACGGTATATGTTCCTCCACTAGAATGCAGCCTCCATGAAAGCAGGGATGCTGACAATGGCTGGCACATAGTAAGTGTCCACTATAAATATTTAAATAAATGGATGAGTAGATGCCAGGTGCTGTGCTTGGTGCCAGGTGTACAACGGTAAACAAGGCAGAGTGACCACAGAGCTTTACACTTTATAGCCTGCTATCCCACGGAGGAGATTAATACTGAATAACGACACAAACAATGCCTTAACTACTATTGAGAAGTGTGCTGCAGCACAACACAGGCCGAAATGAGAGTGAGTTAACCAGGGGCCCTGAAGCAGAAGAGAGGATGTAGGGAGAAGGTATATTTGGGAGGACTTCCTGGAGGAGGTAATATTTCAAGAGAGACTTGAAGGACAAGGAGTTGGCCCAGTGAACAGTAGGAGAAAAAGCATTCCAAGGTGAAGGAAGAGAATGTTCAAAGTCTTTAATTGGGAAAAAGCATTCAGTGCTTTTATGGAGTGAGAGGAAGCCGGGTGACCAGAGCAGGGTGGGCGTTGGAGGGAGAGTGAGCTCAGAGGAGAGTGAGGCTGTGAGTTGCGTGAGGGCAGGGGGCTGCTCATGTTTTGTGTGCCTCTAGTGCAAGCTCGGTCCTGGCACATCGCTGGCAATGTGGTGCCATTCGAAGAGCACTGGCCAAGGAGTCTGGCAGACCTGGAAACTACCCCTTCCTTGCTGTGTGTCCTTCAGCAAGTGTCATTGCTTCTCTGAGCCCAATTGTCCTTCATCTGCCACTATAGGGACCAATGCAGTGTCCTGCCCCCCTGCCCCACCCCCAGGATCCTGTTCTATGTCCTGTGATGCCCGTGCCTGGCACGAGGTTGGCAACAGTAACTCTGTAAGGCTGGTTCTTGAGGCTGGCGTTGCTGCTGCAACCAAAGAGCAGAGGCTCCCGGAGACACTGGGAACGAAGCAAATGTCCTTTCTGGGCATTTTCCACGATCCTTTGATGGCCCTGGGGCTTCCATACCCATAGACGGAGTGAAAAAATAAAAACCCCAAACACCCTTCAGATCAAGTCACCTCTAATTCATTCTCATTCTCCGTGACTTCGAAAGTCAGGGAACCGCATCATATTTGGTCCCTTCCCGTTTCCCCAAGAGGAATCTGCCAAGTGTGCCGCCCGTCTCGGACACGGTTTGTGTCCCCTGCCTAAGCCGCGACGCTTACAGTGAAATGAGATGCTGGCATCTTGCAAGGCTCGATCATAAAGGATGGCGGTGCCGGGCTCGAAGCAATAGGTCATGTTGATATTTTCACATTAGTTTCTATTCTTATTACATTTTGATGGATGGAGAGAGTGGGGATTTTATCGTAATCTCATTCCCGTCTTAAACTGCTAATTCATGCCTGAGTTCCCTCTTCCATTTTGTTTCTACAAATTCAGTCAAGTGCTGATGGGATGAAGATTTAATATGCAGCTGCAAGAAGAGGCGCTCTGATAGCGAAAACGCTAGCTGGGGAGCAGTGTTTTTAAGAGAACAGTCTAATCAAGTCATTTCGTTACGAGAGTGCCTTGTTGCCCTGGGAGGTTGGGGCTGCCTGTACATAATAATAATAAATACATAATAGTAAAACGACAGCTTACACTCAATATGGTGCTTTTAATTTTTCAAATTGATTCATTCACTCAAATGTTTTTGTTTTTGTATCCTCCCAACAGCCCTGCGAGGCTGGGAGGGCGTTATTATTATTACTATTATTTTTTGAGACAGGATCTCGTTCTGTTGCCTGGGCTAGAGGGCAGCGCTGGGATCATAGTTCACTGTAACCTCCACCTCCTGGGCTCAAGCGATCCTCCTGCCTTAGTCTCTCGAGTAGCTGGGACTCCCCAGCTAATTTTTAGAATTTTGGTAGAGACGAAATCTCCCTATGTTGCCCAGGCTGGTCAAAACTCTTGGTCTCAGGTGATCCTCCCACCTTGGCCTCCCGAAGTGCTGGGATTACAGGTGTGACCCATCATGCCCGGCCTGGGAGGGTATTTTTATTACAATTTCATAGATGAAGAAACTGAGACTCAGAGAAGGGAAGTGGCTTAGACCAGCGCCTTTCGAACTTGGACATGCAGAGGAAGCACCAGGAGGCCTGGGGCAGGTGATGCACACACACTGGGAGTGACGGGCTGGATGACATTGGCATCTGGGTGTGTGTTGTTGGGGTCTTCCTGCATATTCTGTGGCTTCCTTTCACCCGCTGTCCCCCTGGCCACACGCTTCAGCAGCTAAACCTCCCACTAGCTCCTTCCCAGGATCCCAGACTCTTTGCAGGTCCCTTCCCCAGGGTCACCTGGCTCACCTCATTCAGTTTCACCCCCTTCCTCCCTGTCTGTCCTTGGATCTTCCGTCCCTCTGGGGTGAGCCAGTGTGAGCCTCACCTCTGCCCATCCGTCAAGCCCATGCTGGTCCTGACTCCCCTGCCGCCCCGTCACTCAGCCCCCAGAACGCTCCCCAGGGCTCCTGCCCTGCCTGCGGCTGGGGATATATTCCACAGGTTGCAGAGGGCCAGGCAGCTCTGTAGGGGGAAGGAAATCTTTAAATCAGGGAACAAAACAGAGACCCTGATATAGGAATCGTGGGGCCTGCAGGGCCTTCTGTGCCCACAGCCCTCCACAGTTACAAAGTGCCTGGGCATCCAGGCACGCCAGACCCTCACAGCCACCGTGAGAGGTCCTTCTTGGGACACGTGAAGAAACTGAGGCTGCAAGAATTTCTGCGACCTTGCCCAAGGTCATAAGCCACTGTAGGCAGAGCCTGAACTCAAAGCCAAGTCTTCTGACCCCAAGCTAAGTGCTCTCCATAGAGACCACCAGGGATGTCTTGAAACACGCCGGGGAGCTCTTTCTGGGGCATTTGCACCATTTAACACATTTTGGACCGTGGCGGAAGTCCCATGGCAAAGCTGTTTCTGCCATTGCTGGCTGCTCGTGCCGGCCAGTGGCAGGCAGCACGAGTCCCATTGTGTGGGCTGAGCGCGTGGACAGTGGACGCGAGGTCTGGGCAGCGTGAGCCGCAGGCAGATTCCGCAGCTCTCCACCCCTCTTCCTGGTGGCTCCCGCGCTCTCACTTCTTCTCCATAGCGTTCCCTTTCCTACTGCTTTCTCTGTTTCTCTCTTTCTCCCTCCATGTCTCTCTCTCTTTTTGGAGAATAAAAATGACTGGACTTGGCATTATCTGCTGGTTTCCATGGTAATAAAATCCGTTTCCGATAATGGCCCTTTCCTGGTGTGGTTAGTTTTGGTAATTTTAGCAACACTGTTGCACAGGCCACCTGCATTTCAATATCATGCAAGCTGGATGCGACTGCCGCTTTCAGGTTGAATAGAAATAAGGGAAAATGCTTGCTCTAAAATTTCTAGGCTGGATAAATGCTGGAGAAGAAAAGGAAAAGTTACATAAACTCCCTAGACTTGGATGTGTACACAGCTTAAGACTCTAGTGCGAGCCTATCATTCTCCTGCCTAAAATCCTCACGACTGACCTCTGTGCCTGCAGGGTGAGTAGAGAGACTCCCCTGTGCTGGGGACTCCGGTAACCTGGGCCCCAATCACTCTACATGGCCCTGCTTGGGAGTCTTTGCATGGATCGTTCCGTCTACCTACCTACGATGCCTTTCCCTTTCCCACCTCGACTGCCTAGTGAGCTACGACTCAGTCTGCAAGAGCGGGTCCATGCGTCCCTGCAACCCCCCGTCCTTTTTTGTACCTCCTTTTTTGTACCTCCCCCATGTCCCTGTAACTCACACGTTCTTTTGTTATGCAAATGTATCGCACCATCTTGGCCTTTTAGTTTACCTGACTTTCTCTCCCATGTCACGGTGGACTCTTTGGGAACAGAGATGCTGGCTGGGTTTATCTCTGTGGCTCCAGGGTCTGGCATATAGCATGGGATTGTTAATAAAAATACGTATAGTAACAGCCACCAAGAACGGTTCACTTTCTCTATGTGCTCGGCACTTGGCTAAATGTTTTAGGTGCATCTTCTCATTGCTCCTCGCTCACCCTATGAAGCAAGTGGGATTATTCTCCCCATTTTACAGATGAGGACCCCGAGGCTCAGAGAGGCCAAGTCCCTGGCCCCAGATGACAGAGTTGGCTGTTGGGATGGGTGTTAGTTCACTGGACGTGCTGATGATTCATTCAGGTGGAAAATTTCAACAACTGGCGCTGAGCTCACCGCCTCCTTTTGAATCTGTAGGAAGATTTTCTTGGAAATCTTTAAGGGGAGCTGTGAGGGTGTTGGCTGTGAGCGGAAACAGTTCTCTGTCTGGCTCTGTGGGGAGGAGGGGGCTGTGGGAAGGCCGGAAGGAGGAAGCCTGAGACAGGACCACACATACAGATTTTGCCTATGCTGCAGACTTCTGGGGGACAGTGTTAGGAAACCCGGGGTTGGGGAGGCCCAGCCTGAGCTTGGGCCCACTCTCTGCCCTGGTGCCAGCTTGCCGCCTCTGGGGGTGCTGGGGAGGGTGGACTTAAGACCTGTGAGCCCCAGCACTTGGCCCAGGAAGGCCAGAAGAGACAGAATGCAGGGAAGAGTTAGGAAAAGGTGCTCTGCCTCTTTCTGTCCAAAGGTGCTGCCGCCGCTGCTGTGGCCAGCTGGGCCGGCCGCTCTGATTTGTGTGCAACCCAGCCTGGGTGGTGGCGTCTATACTTGGAGTTGAAACAGTTCTGGAGAGGCATTAGCTGGGCCTGGACCTAGGAGGGGGGCAACGGGGACACTCAGAGCTTTGGGTTTTCTTAGGCAGGTCACCCCCACTTTCTCCCCTCCCAGGCCTGCAGTATGGTGACAGGAGTTTGCCGCAAAGCACAGAGCCCACGACAAGGCGCAGCCCTAAGCTTTCATGCTGCTGGTGCAGGGTCAGCCCAGGAAGGGCCTGCTGGGCCTTCCCGCAGATCAGATTTTGGGGGAGGCCCAGGGCAGTGCACGAGGCTCCCTCCTCAGCTTCTGGGGATGCAGCATAGTAACAGAGGGCAGCCTAATGGGCACCCTCACTTGACTCCATGTGACATCGGGTAACTGCCTTTAGAGGCTCTGGAAGGAAGCACGACAGGAGGCAGTTAGTAACAATAATCCATTGTTTTACAGCACTTACCATATGACAATAAAGTCGGTTCTAATAATCCCATTTTACGGTCAGAAAACTGACACACAATAAAAATAAATAAACCAGGAAACCGAGGCACAGAGAGGTTAAGGAATTTGCCCAGGGTCTCATACACCCATGCTGGAGTCAGGGTTTGAAACCAGGTACAGCTGGGACCTTGAGGAACACTCCCTCTTTTCTTCATTCACTCAATAAACATTTTGTAAGCACCTTCCGTGGCCTGAGCCTGGGCTCCACTGTACTGAGGTCAGGGGAAGATGATGGGAGAGGTGTGGCCCATCCCAGCCTCCGAGGATGCCCGCTTGGGCTGCAGGTGTCTTGGAGCGGCTGCGGGCTGATGGCGCTGGAGCCCAGGGAGGTGCCTCAGCTGGATTTGGGGATCACAGACCAGGGTTTGACCCCCAGCTCGGCTGCATCTTAGTTGCATGGTCTTGGGCAAGAGACCAGGACACCGTGTAGCTCGGGCTCTTCCTCCATCAAAGGGAAATGCATGCTTCATGCCCGCTCTCCTGCAGGCTGGCCCGTGTTTCTGTGAGATGATAAATGGCTTAGTGTTTTACAAATTTAAAGATTTCCCCAGGGATAAGGGGGTTTTAGAAAATATGTATTCTAGAAGCAATAGCCTACGTTTCCTCTATGTGGGGACCTTGACCAGGGACGTTTGAGGGGCACATTGTGTTCCAGACGTTGCTCCTCTTCCCCCAACCAACCTTCTTCCTGGCCGAGCATTGGGAATCGCTTCTCTGCTTTGCACAGAGCAATGTCAATAACTATTGAATTGAGACATGAGCTTGGAGATGGGGCCATTGTTGAAATGGCCTCTGGAAGACACAGACAGGACTTCTCACATTCGATTTAGATTGACTTTTAATTCTGGCACCAAAAGAGTTGCACAGAGTTCCTCCTCACTCCCATTTTGCAGAAGGTAAAACTGAGGTACCTGGAAGGCCTGCTCAGGTGATGTGGGAAGTCTAGAATGTCTCGCTTGCAACATGAGACCGACACGCTTCAGTTCTTGCTTGTGATTTTGCCTCAAGCCAAGATGTTTCCCAGGGAAGAAGTTGACTCAAAGGAGGACACACCCATGGGTCACCCCAAGAATGAGGAGTCAGATGCTGCCCCCCTAGACTCTCCGGGCCCCTTTCCTCTGTGTGGGCTCTGTGCGCAGCTTCCTCTGAGCCACGCTCCCCGCTGGGTAGGTACTCTGAAATGCTCTGCCCAACCCTCTCCCAACATGGGCATCCACATTACACAGGTCAAAGCCAGAAGGACCTCATAGAACAAGAGGGGAAACTGAGGTCCAGAGAGGGAGGGCAGGAGGCTTTTCCCAGGGTCACTCTCCTAGAGAGACCATGTCTCTCCTGGACTTCCTAGGCTGATTCTTCTGGAAGGACCACAGCACCTAATTCTTCTTCCTGTCAGGCAATAACCGTCTTGTTTAAACTGTCTCTAGGATTAGTCAAACAATCAGAGATCACAGCCAACAGCCGCCCTGTTCTCTCATTACCGGGTGCTTATAATTAATATTTATAAACCAAGAGGGTGCTTGTCTTTCTTTGCTGAAAAGGAATTCAGTATTTCCAGTCAGTGGCTGCAAACACATAGCCTCTTGTTACCCCATCATGGAAAAAGAGCTTGACTACTTCAGCAGATGCACTTGGAATTGTAGCTGGCAGAGCCCAGGGGCGGGCGGGGGCAGGACGCTGGACAGAGACCTCCGGTAGAGGGTGCAGGCGGTGGGAGGGGATGGGACGGGGTGCGGGGAGACAGACTGGGAGAGAGGGACAGAGATATAGAGGGCAGTAGAGTCACAGAGACACGGAGAGAAGAAAATGAGAACGTGAGCAAGAGAGAGAAGATCGTACAACAAACCCAGGGGGAAATGGAGGTTCATCCAGAGACGGGGAGAAAGAGAGAAAGCGGAAGACTGAGTGAGAGAGAGAGAGAGAGAGACACACACACACACATACAGCCAGGAGGCTGAGGGAGAGAGGAAGAGACTCAGACAGGTTCAGAGGCAGAGAGACGCTACTAAGTGACAGAGAGGCGTGCGGGAGGGCACAGTGGCCAGTGGAGAGGCAGAAGAGGTCAGAGTCCTTGGGCCATATGCCTTTGAGTAGATGGCACAGAACCTGCACATGGGTGGCACTCAACCGGTCTGTGGCCTGGCCCCAGTTGGCACTCAAAGGGACTCACCCAGGGCTGATCCTGGCATAAGCCCCTGACTGTGGGACCCGAGATCCAACAGATGCCCCCCAGCTGCAGCCCCAGCACAAAACCTGGCCTACGGTAGGTGTCCCCTGCCCGGGGGTGAGCTGGACATGGTGGTGGATGAGCCAGCAGGTGTAGCCTCCAAGCCTTTGCCTGTGCCACACCCTGCCTGTGACTAGCAAGGGACTGGGCAATGAGCACCAGGCTGGGAATCCGGAAATCTGTTCCCCATTCCCGACTCTGCCACTGAATGGTTGGGCAATCTCTTTATTTCGTTGTGCCTCAGTTTCCCCAAATGTTAGGTGAGAGGTGGTCTCCAGTGGTCTTTGAGATTTCCTCCAGCACTAGAATTCCATGATTTCAGATCCCAGCTCACTCCTGTTTCATGCCCTGCTCAAACAGCCCTCCCCCGATATTCCAACTCCAGCCCAGTCACCCTCCCCTGGCTCACCTGGGCTGTGGGCGGCTGGGGCAGCCATAGCAAGGACATGCTCTTCCTGCAGCCATCTGGAGCTCTCTGATTTGCACATCAGAACCCAAGGAGCGCTGTTAGCTGCTCATGCCCCCGGGTCTCAGTGAAACAGTGAAGAGGTATCTTGAAAGTGGGTCTCTCAGGAGCCATGAACTTGGCCCTGGAAAGTGGATGCTTTATGGTTATTCATGAGGGCCACGGCTGAGGCTGAGCGTGTGAGAGGAGCAGCCGATTTTCAGGAAGGGTGGAGAGGCGGGACGGGGAAGGTGGGAGCCACCGTTGCTGGAGAGAAACCCGAGACCTTGGCGGGAGATGCTTCCACCAGCCACGGCGGCCCTTCTATGTCGCAGGTGGAGAAGGTGCTACGTAATGAGCCACCCCCACACTGAGTGGCTTCCAACAGCAATCATTCACAGATCCCTGTGTCACCGAAGCAGGATGGGCTGCCCCTCCCCTACCTCCTGAGACCCCTGGGCTAGCCTGAGCATGTCCTTTCCATGGCCTTGGTGGAGGTGTCTGGGAGCAGGTGGAAACACACAAAGTCCCTTGAGGCCTAGGCCAGGAGCCAGCAGACCACCACGTCACCTCATCCCATTAGCAGGAGCAAGTCACACTTTAGCGGAGAGGCAGGAAATGCACCTGCCCACAGCAAGAGGGCGCTGCTGAGCGCGTGGCAAGGATCAGGAACACACGAAGAGGAAGAATTGAAGCCGATGACATAGTCTGTCAAAAGCACCTACTATGTGCCAGGCACTGTGCCCAGAGATAGGGATTCACGGTAAAAAGGACAGACAAGGTCATTGTCCTCATGGAGCTCGCAATAAACATGTAAACAACCAAGATCCAGATAATTAAATTTCCATGAAGTAAATCCCAGGGCAGGGGGGATGTGTTGGGGAGAAACTGAGGCATCCACTTTGATACTGCAGCCTGGGATGGCCTCTCTGCGGAGATGGTCTTTGAACGGAGCCGAGGGACGAGACTCAGACAAAGAGACAGAGCACCTGGGGCTGAGGGTGCAGCAGGTGTGGACTCCAAAGTCAGTGCTCTCTCCAAGCTGCCCTGCTGCCTCTAGGGGAAGGAGCTCCGGGGAACTTTGGGGTGTCGCCTCCCTTCTCCCCATCCCTGGCCACTGCTCGTCACCTCTGCCTGGATGACTAACGGCCCCCCACTGGGCTCCCACGTGCCTCTCTCCTTGCAATTGCTCCGTCTCCCCGTCATGGAGTCGCCTTTGCAAACCACGATGACTGTGTCACCCCCTTGCTCAAAGCCCTTTAAGGGCTCCTGAAAGCCTGCAGGATGGAGACCGAGCCCTGCGCCTCGTATTCGAGGCTCTGTGCAAACCAGTCCCAGTCCCTTCCTCGGCTTCGTCACCTGTTCCATTCTCCGGTTCCTTTCTCTCCAGCCGGGTCGAAGGCAGTGCTAGATGCAGTGTTAGACCGTGGTTCTCCTGACTCTGAGTTCAGTGCTCTTCCTGTCACACTGTGCTGCTGCTAGGATGGGGACACCTGGGATGGCTCCGATACACATGGGCTCCACCCTCAACACTGCAGTCTGTGTCTGCAACTAGACTGCAAGTTCTTTGAGGGTAGGGGACATGTCTTCATTATCTCTGTGTCCCTGTTTCCAGCCCTAGGACTGGCTGTCCCAGGGGTCTGCCAATGTCTAGTGAGATTGTATGAAGGCATTGGTGTGTTCTGGGGCAGCACCAGAGGAAACTCTTCAACCTTTCTCCAACTGCAAGTAAATCTACACTCTGTCCTCTATGTCCTGGTCTTGTGGCAGGCATGGCCTTGGGGTGGGGCGGAAGAGAAAGACAGGGCTCACTGAGGAATCGAAAAAGCCTGCCAGGCCCCCAAGCAGGCACCGGCTGAGGGAGATCTCCTCTTGCCTTCATGTCTCGGGCAACAGGATTCCTGGCCATGATGTGGGTGGGAGGAAAGCTGAGTCTCCTATTAGCTTTAGGGACAAAACTTCCAGGGAGAAGCAGAGGGCCTGGCACATAGTAGGGCTCCATGATTTGTTGAATGAACTGTAGGAAGATCTATGAACACTTCTGAGCCTAAAATTTGGTCTTCAACTCTGACCTAGAATCACCTGGGGAGCTTTGAAAACATACCGGTGTCTGGGCTCCATCCCAGACCAATTAAGCCAGATTCTGGGGTTGGGGCCCAGGCATATCATTTTACAAAAACTTCTATATTAATTAGGGTAATCTTAGTGGCTGTAACAGATAAACCTTTAAATCTTAGGAACCTAACTCAGGAGAGGGATTTCTTGCTTAGGTAAAGTCTGTTCTGCCAGGGCTAGTTATGCTCCACACGGTCACTCAGGATCCAGCACACAGAGGCTTGATCATCTTCAACACGTGACTTCCGAGGTCGCCCGGGTTCCAACATCTCGTCTAGTTGGCAGATGGGGAAAGAGGGAGTGGAGGATTGCCTGGGAGGATTTTTATGGGCCAGGCCTACAGTGAAATATACCACTTCCACCCACTTTCCCTCGGCTAGAGCTCAGTCAATGGGCCCATCTATATGCAAGAGAGTTGGGAAATCTAATCCTTGGCAGGGAAGCCACTTGCCAGCAACACTAGGAGGGAAGCATCAGTCTTTGGTGGCCAGCTGGACACACTGTCACAGCTTCCCGGGTGATTCTAATGTGTAGGCAGACTTGAGAACCGCCGGTCCAGAGCTTCGCAGCTTGATTAGAATTTTGTTTCAATTCCTCCCCGCCCTGTCTCTCTCTGGTGCTGTGGGCTGCACACGCGCCTCGGGGCCGCCATGCCTTCCGATGTCACGATGTTTCCAGCCTATGGGACGGGTGGGAACCCACAAGGAGTTTCAGGACAGTAGCCTCTTCCCCTTGGGAAGCTCTGTGCAAGGGATTCGTGGGAGATGAGGCCGGAACAGATGGATTCAGGCCTGCAGGGCCCTAGAAGCCAGGCTGGGGGGCTCGGCCTCGGAAGCCATCAAAGCTTTGGAAGCAGGCAAGTGGCAGGATGGGAATGAGCTGCAGGAGGGTTAATCTGGTGGAGGGACGTGCAGAAGCCCAGTGGGGGCGAGGCTGCCAGGCCTGCGTTCAGCTCTCGCTTTCATCTCCAGGCAGATGAGGCTTTATGTGGGGTCCTGCTTGGTCTGGGGTCTGCTCAGTACCCGAGAAAAGGTGGTGCTTGTGTCCTGCCTCGCCTCCCACACCCCTTCCGGGAGGATTTCCTTTCACTTGTCCTGACTGGCCACCCTCGAGACTGTTCGGAGGAATATATTCTAGACTCCTGAAAGCAATGCTACGAAAGAAATTCCTCATGTTTTATGCCATGGGAACGCTACCATAAAAACTATTTATAGTCTCCCAAGGGGAGGTCTTTGTGGGGAAAATACTCCTTTGTGTATGTAAGGTCTGTTCTGTTTGTAAGGGAAAGTCAGTACTCTATAGGTAAATTCATTCACTCACTCATCCAACAAATATTCATGAAGCCCAGGTCCTACGGCAGGCACTGGGACATAGCACTGAACACGACAGGTATAGTGGTCCCTGTCCTCGTGAAGTCTGTGGCTCTTTGCAAATATGTCCATTTGCAGATGAGAATACCTGTTTCTAAATGCCCCATTACTAAGGCCCACTTAGGGCTTTTCAAATCCGAGAAATGCACTGGCATCCTTCGATAAAGACCTAATCGGAACACAGACACAAAGGTACCTTTGCAGCATGCAGAGTAAACAAAATAATTTCCTCTCGGGAAAGTGTTTGTAAGGTATTCAGGCTTAGAAAATTGCGCCTGAAGATGTTGAAAGTCAAAGGACCTGTTTTTGTTCAGACAGTGGTTTATTCGTAATACTCAATTTTAGCTAGACTTCATAGTCCTAGCAGTTTAAAAAAAACTGCAGTGTCTCTGATTATAAAAGTAATATATACACATTGTAGAACATTCGGGAAAGAAAGAAAAGCAGGAGGAAGAAAATGATGATCACCCATAATCTTATCACTGAGACATAACCAGCAGTAATATTTTGGTGTTTTTCCTTCTAGTTTTTTTTTTTAATGTTTACATTAAAAAAGTTGGTATCAAAACATTACATTGTAAGCATTTTCTCATTTTACAGTATTAACATTTATCATAAACATATTTGTTAATGACTACCTAGTATTTGAATATATTCTTGAATCATAATTTACTTAACTAATTCTCTGTATGAAATGTTTAGGTTGTTTCTAGTTTTTGCTATTATAAGCAAAGCCATGCTGCCAAACTTCATGCATCAAGTTTTGTCGGCTTCTCTGATATTCCCTTAGTATTGATTCCTTTAGAAATAAAGATGCTCAATTAAAAAAATGGGCAATTTGAAGAGGTGCTTCACAAGACAAGATAGGCAGATGGCCGTAAGCATGTATGATGAAAAGCTGTCCGACGACATGACTTATCATAGAAATGACATTAAAACCACAATGAAATCCCTCTGTACATCAGATGGGTAAAATTAAAAAGACAAACAGTATCAAGTGCTGGTGAAGATTTGGAGCAACGGGATCTCTCACACATCGCTGGCGCAGTTGAAAATGGTACAACTGCTCTGGAAAACGGTTTTCGCTGAAGGTGAACATATACCTACACTGTGACCCAGAAATTTCACATCTAGGTATATACTCAAGAGAAATAAGTGTGTGTGTCCTTGAAAGAATACTCATATGTTAATATATTCTATTTATTACAGCCTAAAACTAGAAATAATCTAAATACTCATCAATACGTAAGTGGACACATTGTGGTGTTTTCATACTATGGAACATACTACATAGCAACAAAAAGGACACGCTATTGGTAGATGCAATCACATGGATGAATTTCACAGGTAGTATGTTGAGTGAAAAAAACCAGAAAAGGCCGGGCGCGGTGGCTCACGCCTGTAATCCTAGCACTCTGGGAGGCCGAGGTGGGTGGATCGCTCAAGGTCAGGAGTTCGAGACAAGCCTGAGAAAGAGCGAGACCCCGTCTCTACTAAAAAATAGAAAGAAATGATCTGGACAACTAAAAATATATATATAGAAAAAATTAGCTGGGCATGGTGGCTCATGCCTGTAGTCCCAGCTACTCGGGAGGCTGAGGCAGAAGGATCGCCTGAGCCCAGGTGTTTGTGGTTGCTGTGAGCTAGGCTGATGCCACGACACTCTACTCAGGGCAACAGAGTGAGACTCTGTCTCAAAAAAAAAAAAAAAAAAAACAAAAAACATAAGCCCTCCTTTCCAGGAGTCTAGAGTTTTCTTTTGTATTTTCTGTGTTACCTATTAGAGTGCTAGTGAACGTATTAGGAAGTTGTTACAAAAACTTGTTGAATGAATGAATGAATTTCTCCTTTTGTTCAATCTCTGTTCTCATAATTGATTTCTCAATTTTTTTTTAATATATATATATTTTACCTCCTGCATGGATGTTGTCCATACCATCTGAAACAAATGTGTTACACTCATGGGCTAATTATATCACTTCTGAAAAAGTAACGAAGTATTTTTTTTAATGATTTTGGTAAACTAGTGAGTAAAGTTAATTTCGTATTTAATTGCTGTCACCAGATGTAACTACTCACTATTCCCAGTGCTTTTAAGCATTATTGCTTTTGTTTATGTTCCGCCTTCTAATTATCTTCTATTTCCTTATGGCCAAATATTATCAGTCCTTTAAGATCCAACTCAAATGCCACAAAGTCTTTTCTTGATTTTTCCACCTAACTAGATGTCGTCTTTTCTATTCTAAGATTAAATAGTGTTAAGGTTGTTTTCTTTTCCTTTTTTTTTTTTGTCCTCCCCCATTTCTAAGGAAGTCTTTGGTTTGAATAACTGGTTGAAGTAGAAGAGGAGCAGACTAGGAGAGTTCTTTTTGGCTAGTTTGGGAAGGCTTCATTTGTAAATTCTTAGCATTACTTTACGTAGAGAGAACTAATAGGTATTACAAATAATATACAATAAGGCAAATTAGACTTATTTGTAACAGTTTGACTATTTCTTTAAATGTTGAAAAATGGTATTTTATTATCATTCATGTCTTCTATTTTTTCTTCTTTTATTTATTAGTTTTTATAGAGTTTTCTAATTGTATAAATTTGTGAAACTACCTATTAAAAGAGTATATTTTTTAGCGTATTTACTATTTTGCATTATAAGATTTATCAGCAGTTTGAGGTTGGAGGAGCAGAGAAAGCATTTTTCTTTTAGAATTCTTTTGTGTATACTAATAAAAAGAGAAAAACAGATAAGAATAATTCTTCTATTCTAGCTTTGTTTCTATTATGGCTAAAAATAGCTAAGCCTCCTTACCCAAGTGAAAAAGGCAGAAATAGGAGTGAATATGTTAGCTTTGGACTTTGGATGTTTACCCTAAGTTTTTGATTTTGTATATCTCACTGCAATATGTGGTTTGCTTGGGGCTATTATCATAAAAAGCAGGGAAATACAAAATGAGTCAGTCCATCAGATTACTGTCCTTTGAATAATTCCTTCCTTGTTTAGAAAATTTCCCCAACTAAATGGAAAAAGTACTGTTTAATTTAATTACAATGTACTGCTCATGATTTATTTACTGCCCCACTAAATGCATGGATTGCTTTGTATGTACTTAATATGTACATGCTCTTAAATATTTAGGAATTAGTGATGATGTTAAATTATAACCCGTAAGATCGAAATTCTCTAATTGTTTTATTCTCTTTATCTTTTTATACTGCTACATGTGGGAAATGATGATAACATTCATGACCTAGACTTAATAAATAAATTTTGGGCGAGGAGTGTGGAGAAAGTTGGGAAGCATTGTTTGACCTAATTATAACGGATCGTGTAGCATGGTGTATTTTATAGTAAGAGTTGTCTTATTTTTTTCTGTTTCTATGGCACTAAATTTCTTTTGTGCTTATGCTACCTTTCTAGATATACATCAGTTATTTCAATACTATGACTATAATCTTAAAAGATATGAAAATATATGTAAAATATTTAAACTTGGAATGAATTTTTATATAATATAGTTTAGTGATATGAATCATTTTTACATTCCTTGCATTCAACATCTGTGTATTTGGTGTTGCTATGTATGAAGTCCTATGGTATATAGAAAAAGTATTAGAAGAAATCATCCCTAATCTCTTATAATTTAGTAATGTTCCCTTAGAATATTAGACTTGGAGGTTTCTTAGAAATACTCTTATCTACTGTCGTTTTGGATGTGAAGAAATTCAGACTCCAAAAGACAGCTGTACAAACATATAATTTAATGTAATATCATATGTAATAGGGCCCTTCATTTTGAACTGTGAATCAGTGTATCTGGGTTATAATCATGTATATCTGGGTTTTGGTTTTTTAGTATATAAAATGGGTGGGTGGGGGGATCAGATTAGTTGATGTCTAGGTTTTCTTCTAGCTCTAAATTTTTGTGATCACATTAATATTATGAGTCAGGGTGATCAGATATTATAGAAATGTAAAAGGAGGGAAAGACTTATAAGATTAAGGGAAAATTGAGGAGATTTGTAAACTAGTATTTAAAAGATGTATAGATTTTATTTCCTAGATAGATAATTTTATTTTCTTCATGAAACAAAGATAAAAGCTTCATTTTTTTGAGCTGTTAAAGTAACATCCTGTTTCAGTCCCATTGTTAGGCATTTAGCAACTGCTCCACCTCATTTGCCTCCTCCAAATGATACGAAGTTGATAGAGGATGAATTTGTAATTGATGAATCAGATAGAAGTTTTGCTGATCGATCTTGGATTACAATACCAAGAAAAGCTGGGCCTGTGAAACAACGCACAGTAACCCCTGCTGAGAGCACTGCACTCCTTCAAAGTAAAGAATCAAGAAAAAAACATCACAATGTATCATCACCTAAGACTTTGGCAAGTGACAAAGGTTCCTGCAAAGCTCACCCAGCAGAGAATTCTCAGCCCTCTGGTCAGCAAAAACTGGGTACAAGTTATCCTTTGACAGATGAAATGGAAAATAATAACAGATCTACAAAATATGCAGTATATTCTCAGAATGCAGAAAAATCATCTGGAAGCAAAAAGGCTATAAAACAAAAACAGAGAAGAAACTTTAAAGCCAATATAGTTGAAAAACAGCTTGATGTGGGACAGTCTAATATTGAAAATTTAAATATGTCACCTATTGCCCAAAACAAGTTTCAGAGAAATTCAGATAAAAGTACAGAAGAGTGTGAAGAGATGAGAAATGATCATACTTCCAAAAAACAGGTGCCACCTGCGGGTAAGTTTATATTAAATATAATTATGAACATTATTCCACCATTTTACATTTTTTAATATCCCCACCTAGCTTTGGAAAGTAGGCAAAGTAAACCTAAATCAACAAGGAGCTTCAAAAGCCTGCAGGCTCTTTTCTAGACTTTTTATTTTATATATAATTCGGTTCTAACTCACTTGGTTTTTTTTTTAGCTTCTAAAATGGCAGCATATGTAGAGAGAGATACGAAAGGGAAAGGCTCGTAAACAAGTTAGTTATCAGAACACAAATAAGACAGAGTCATGAATTCTTTAAGGTTATTATAGTATAAATTATTTTAAAACGTCCCATATGGTGTGGGGTTATTTCTTACAGAGATAAAAACCCATTCTTTTTTATCATGCACTTAAACAATAGTTGTTAAATGCCAGATACTGTATTAGGCACTAAAATCACAAAAATTACTTAAGACACAATTTCCACTGTTAAGATCATTTTGATGGAGTCTGTAAACCAACCGATAAATATACATACATTCATAGGATGAAAATAGAAGCAGAGAGAACAATTATCTAACCAATACCTCAATATATCTTTGTATCATGGGTGGCCCTATATTATAATTTATCATCCAGATCAGGAACCTTTTGAGAATGAGAGTAACCGTAAACTGGGATTGTCTCAGGCATACCTGAGTGTGGCCACTGTCCTTAACATCATCATTGTCTAGTGGTTGGGGTTGTAACGATGACACTGTGAGTCATGAAGAAAAGAACAATGTATGTATCACTTTTTAGATAATAGAAAATGTAGTTATTCTTACAGAAAGAATTATCTTTAGAATAGTTAATGGAATAGAAAACACTTATCAAATATTAGGCACTTTATGTAACATAATTTAATTTTTCTTGACAATTTTATAAGATAGGAGATAACACTCAAGGAGATTTAAAAAACAAAACAAAACTGGTCCAGGATCTGTCGTGCTTTAGAGCCCATATTCTTTCATCTCTACCAAGAGGTTTTGAAATAAGTAAAAATGTGTTTGATGCTCACAAGAAAAAACTGTTAGCTTATGAGAAAACTCTTGACCACAACTGTATATGTGTGTGAAGGTTCTAGATGAGTATACTATATTGCTAATATATATAGAGAAAGAGCATATTAAAGCAACATAGTTAAGCTAGTTTTTATTTAAAAAAATTCACTTTAATATAGTTATCACTTAATTACTCGGTTATTTTAATATAGACTTTAAAATGCTTGGAAGAATAGTTGACAAGACTTTAGTTGTATTTGTGTGGGTATTTGAAAAATTCTGCTTAAAATAGAGAAAAAAACACCTTTTTTATTTCGAGGACCTCTTTTGTAAATGTCTACCTTTGTTCTTTATTTTTTTGCTTCCTTCAGTTTCTAATTAATTGTTGGCCATTTAAGAAAGGCACAACATAAAGAATCTGACTAAACCGAAGGTGATAGTTATAAGAAAGTTTGTTCCTACTAGTCCTTAAGCAGAATATGAAGTCACAAAATTTGAAGGTATGAAAGAACTGTACTTGAAGGATGTTCCCTGTAATTGTAAATATTAAACATTAACTGAAATAACTGCTATATTCTACACACAAATTTTTATATATATTCTTTATCTAGATTGGTTAGTGAAATAATCTCATTAAATATCATCCCATGTCAGTTGTATTCATTTTCTATTGCTGTAAAATCACCACCCACTTCGTGTGTTAAAACAACACACATTTATTATCTTACAGTTCTGTTGGTCAGAAGTCTCAGTGGGCTGAAATCAAGGTGTTGGTGGGGCTTTATTCCTTTCTGGTGGCTCTGGGACAGAATCTGTTTCTTTGCCTTTCCAGTGTCTTGAAGCTACCTGTATTCCTTGACTGCTGGCCCTCCTTCTGTGTCTTGAAAACCAGTAATGCTAGCCTTTTCGCGTTTTGAATTTCTCTTGCCTCTTCTTCCATCGTCTCCTCTCTCTCTAACCATAGCTTTAAGGGACATATGTAGGTAGATTGGTCAAACTGGGCAATTCAGAGAGGATAATCTTTCCATTTCAAAGTTTATAACTTAATCACATTTTCAATCTCATCTTCTAGAAATTAGGTTGAAAAAGTCATTAATTAAAACAGAAAAGCAGTAATTACCTATTTTTACTTCGGACATTGGTAAGTAGTAGGAAGGAACCATTTTTTTTTTTTCATTTTAGATCATTTTAAATCATACTTATTTTTTTTGGCTGAGGAGTATGAGAGTTATCAAGTAGTGTGAAAAGTTTGCATTTAACTGATAGAAAGTTACTGCTCGCTTCAGTAGCACATATAATTGGAAACAGAGTTAGAGATATTATTGAGAAAATGTGACTTTTAAAAAAATAGAGATGAAAAAAAGAAGGCCACAGGATAAATTTAAGAAGTTCCTGTAATTGAGAAGTTTTCTTTTTTTAAATCTGGTGTTTTCCTAAAAACTCTGGTTCAGTAGATTGTGAATTGTTTATGGTTTTCATTATCTTAGAAAGTAAGAAAAGTAGTACCAGAAAAGTTAAGGAAGACTCTAAAAAGAAGCGTTTTTCCAATGAGTCCAAGAACAGCAAAGTTGTACCTGAAGAAGTGACTTCAACTGTCACAAGAAGTCGAAGAATTTCCAGGCGTCCATCTGATTGGTGGGTGGTAAAATCAGAGCAGAGTAAGTAATTTTATTAAATTGTGTTGATTCTCCCGAAAAAAATCACTCTGTAATGGGCTTTATGTTTGATTTATATTTCATTATCCAGAGAGAATCTCATGAGAACCAAGTTAAATTGGGTCATCAAAAGAAATATTAAATCAATTATAAAGAAATTCCTTTGCACTTTAATGTATACAGTATTCTAGGAAGAGGAATACAGCTGTGGAAAAACAAAGCCAAAAATTGAAAGTCCTTGTTCTCAAGGAGCTTACGTTCTAGCGGGGAAAGACAATATAAATAAATAATTCATGTAGTGATAGAAGAGATCAGAATGGTTGGATTCAGGATATTTCTTGAAGGTAACCCAGAGGAAGTACCGATAGATTAGTTAGAGCGAGAGAAAGGCAGGAGTCTAGAATGACTCACAGGTTTTTTCAATGCCTGAGCTGGTAGAAGAATGGAGCTACTGTTTTACTGAGATGAGGAAAGGTATGAGAGAAACAGATTTGGGAAGGATACCAAGATTTCAAGTTTTGATATGTTGAGGTTTCTGTTAGATATCAAAGTGGGTACATTGAAGAAATAGCATGATAAATGAGTCTAAAGTTAAGGGAAAAGATCTGGTGGAACTGAAGGAGTGGTTTTTATTGAAAAGATAATAGAGTTAATGGATTGGTAATATCAGGATCAAGAGTACTAGAGGTCAGATAATGGATTAATTGAAACAGATTTTGGGAGTAGTGCAATAATTGATCTTAAGTTTTACAGTGGGTGCTGTTGAAGTAAAGGCAATCTACTAAGAACATTTTCATCACTGTGGGCTTTGCTTAAATCCTGCAAATGTTTTGAACTTCTATGTGAAAATCAGTGGATGTGGTCGAGGGAGTGTTAATCCTGCTGTTTGAAGGTCTTGGCTATGAGGGATACAAAGATTCCTAAAATGAGGTTCTTGCCACCAAGGAGTTTATAATCTAACAGATTATAGTTTAGTTTATTACACATAAAAAGATAAATAATTTGTGTTGGAGGTCCTGAAAACCACCTCCAGGTTTGGTGATTTGCTAGGTGAACTTGATATATAGTTGTACTTACGGTTATTATTCAGTAGAGCAAAAGGATAAAAAGCAAATTTGGTAGCAAAAAAATGCACGGGCTAAGTCCAGAGAAAATCAGCACAAGCTTTCTGGAGTCCTCTCCCAGTGGGTTCATAGAGGTGCTTAATTCATCCAGCAATGAGTTGTCACAAATATATGAAATGTTTGCTACTGGGGATGCACAATAAAGATTTAGTGCCCAAGATTTTTATCGGGGGTGGTCACATAGGTACCCTCTGCCTGGCAAGTAATAACATTCCAGACTCCCGGAAAGGGAAGCAAATAGTCAGCATAAACCATATTTTTTGCATAAGCAGTTTAAATCACACTGAGCCACGCTTGTCAGTTAGGAAGTGGTGGGAACCCTCCTGAAATTCAAGTTACCAGGGCTGACTTTGCAAGGCCTTTCTAGGAATAGTATTCTTATGCCTGCTATGCTAAAACTCTTTCATGCACAATATGAAACATTCATTGTTTTGGAAAAATTGTCATTTCTTTTAATAAAATGATCTTGAAAAATTGGTAGATCGTAGTATTTACATATGTAAATTCTGTTGACTGTGAGGCATTTAGATCAGTAAGTGAGAGACTAGTATAAATATGGCACATCTGGGAGTTTGTTGCTATGAATTATTGAATCACTGGGATCCTTGATTGATAGCAGCAAATACTATTTATTGTGCTGCAGCCCTTTTTTGATTTTGGAGTTGAACCTGAATTCAAATTATGATTCCTCCACTTGGGATAGATTGCTTTGTCAAAGTTTCTCACTTTAACATGATTACAAAGTTTCTCACTTTAACATGATTACCGATACCTCTACCTCTTTGAGTTTCTGTAAGGTTTAAATGTGATTGGCATAATAGGTGGCATATAGTTAGTATTGAAATGTTAAGTACTACTGTTACTGCTTGGGGGAACTCACTTTTCTGCCCCAGGTTGCCTGAAACGCTGCAGTACTATGGTAGATAAATGCGTAAATATATGAGTAAATAAAAGCCTAAAGGAGCTTGGATACATGTGCTAGAACTGTGAAACTTTATCAAAAAAGACTTATGTAACACTCCTGAAATAGATGTTGAGTTTCTGATAAATCTGGAAGTCACAAAAGTGGAGGAATGCTTGTAGATCAAATGGTCCAAATTCCTTCATCTGATGGAAGAAGAAACTGAAATCTATTGTGCAGAAAAACTACATGACTTGCTCCCAGCCTGCTTGTAGTACACACGTGGCACCGGTGCCCTTTTGTATCTATGAAGAAACGTTTATTGAGCACTTGCTGTGAAGCAGGAATGGTATGAGGTAGGGTGAGGCAAGTGAGGCACTAGAGTGGAAATTTTAAAGGCATTTGGTCTCAGGGTTTATGAGTTCAGGCTCTATTTGCATGACCCTGAGAGTGAATACCTTCTTGAACTTTCCACCCAAGGCTACTCTCATGCTTCACCACAGCCCTTAACCCTGTGGTTAGGCATTGGGAATTTAAAGATTGGTAAAATACCAATCAGTTCCTCGGTTGTCTCAAGGAATTGTCAGTCTTTTGGAGGTAACGGATAGAGATAAATAAACAGTCAGATGTGTGATGAACAAACATTATCAAAGGATCGAGAGAGCACTACCCTAAGACTTGGGAATTAGTGAAAGCTTCCTGAAGTATGTGAATCAGGGGTTAAGCAATTGAGTGGGACGAGGAAGCAGGATGACTATTTCAAGCAAAAATAGCATGTACAGAGATCTGGAACTGAGAGCTTGATCTTCTCTTTATGTTTTTCTTTAGTGTACCTCAGAATTATCTGGAGGGCTCGTTAAAACACAGATTAATGGGCCCGTCTCTGGGAGAGTTTCTGATTCAGTAGGTCTGAGGTGAGGCCTGAGAATTTGCATTTCAAACAAATTCCCAGGTGATGCTGATCTTGCTGGTCTAGGGATTTTCCCTCTTGGGAACAAATGCTTTAGAGAAACTGCAAATAGTTCAGTACTGCTGGCCTTTTTTGGTTTATTTGGAGGGTGCTGTTGAGAGTTATGATTAATGAAATAAGCAAACTCTAGATGTAGAAATAAATTGATGTTAAAAGTATTTGGACTCAATCCTGAAGTATAAATCATAACTAAAACATTTTAAATAGGGTCGTAATGATTTAATTTTTGTTTTGCAAAGATGATTCGTGTAGCAGTATGAAAAATGGATCGAAGAACAAGGCCAGAGAAGGGAGCCTCTTAACGAATTTCCCCTTCTCTAGCCTTGTTCTTCAATCCAGATAAATGTTGAGGGTCTCTGTTAATGACAGGTGGGAGAACTTGAAAGAAGTAGATTTGAGAGACATTAAAAAAAGGAAAACTGATAGGATTTAGGGATTGATTGTGGGTAGGAGCGGGAGTCTTGGATGACTCAGATTTCTGATTTAGGTATCTGGATAGATAGCTGTATTTTTCATTAGGATAGGGAATAAAGCGTAAGAGGCAGATTTAGGGGAAAGTGGTAGGTGGATATTTAGGTATCAGCATATAGATAATAATTAAAGCTGTGGGTAGGTAGGTTCCTCAGAAAAAGTATATAGAGTAAAAAGCTAAAGGTGGAACCTTGGAGAATACCAGGATCTTAAGGATATCAGAGCCAGAGAGTGGTTTTAGAAGCTTGTGACAAATTTAAAGGATCTGGTGCATGTACCTATAAATTGAAGAGCTGCATTGTTTATAATTTGGAAACAAATTTAGTCTATGAGATTGGTGTGTATATGTTTGTATGTAAATATGAAGGGTGTGGGTATTTCAGTGTTCCAGATCATCTCGACAAACATTGTGCTAACTTTAGGTTATCATTGAATCCTTCAGGTCCTGTTCATAGCAATTCTTCAATAAGAAATGAATTATCAGTGCATCACAACAGTCAGCAGAAACCTACTCAGAAGAAAAATCAGTCATCTAAGAATATCAAGAAAAAAACTATTCCATTTAAAAGGCAGAAGACAGCAACTCAAGGCAGCTCAAGAGTGCAGAAGTCTTTAAATGCTAAGGGTTCCGAAGGTATTATTGACCATGATGAAGTTTCCAGTTGTTCCCAGATTGAGCCATTGGAAAGAGACGAGGCAGACCTGGCTGAGAAGAAAAATCTTGATAATCATTCTGGGTAATGTCTGTAATGTACAATATAGTTATTTTTGTTGTTCAGCATTTAATAGCTTTTCCGTTATTTAATCATTGACAAAGAAACAATATTTATATAAAGAGCTCTGCAGTTGTGACAGACCTGGTTGATATTCAATCCAGGCTCTACCATTAGCTGGGTAACACCCAGACAAAGTAGTACCTTGACATTTTTTTCCCATATAAAAGTGGGGAATTATGTATAGCAAATGGGATTGTAATCGTTAAATTTAATAAAATGCTATTCTTGCCCAAGAGTTGATTCTTTTTAAAAAAAATTTTGGTAAACACATAACATAAAATTTACCATTTTAATCATTTTTAAGTGTATAGTTCAAATTGTTTTCCTTTTAAGTGAGATTAATGTGATTTCCATAATTAGAAATATATCTCAATATTTTTCTTCTTAAATGATAATAGTTAACGGTTTTGGAGTGTTTCCCGTGTGCCAAGTATTTGCTAGGTGCTTTGAATGAGTTCTCATTAGTCCTAACAACCTTTTAAGTATTGTTTTTATGCATTATTGCTTTTTGTTATAGCATGCATTCAACAAATAATATGTACTGTGTGTCAGAAACAGCAAGGTGCTAGGGATGTACTGAAATAAATGATAGAGTGCCCTAAAATATGCTGGGGTGTGTCATTATTGTCATAAAGAAATCCTGTATTCCTTCAGTTTAATTTTTTCAGACATTCTCACCTTTGCTCTCTTTTTTCTGTGTTACTGGATTTGGTTTGCTAGTAATTTGTTGAAGTATTCTGGTCTGTAGTTTGCTTTCATTATGATGTCTTTGTCTAGTTTTGGTATAAAGGTACTACTGGCTTCATAAAATGAATTAGGAAGTATTCTGTTCTATTTTTTGAAAGAGTTGGTGAAGAATTTTTACTAATTTTTCTTTGAATGCTTGGTAGAATTCAGTGGTGAAGGCATTTGTGCCTGAGCTTTTCTTTTTGGGTAGGTTTTTTTTTTTTAATTTTTAATTTTATTTTATTTCGTAGGTCTTTTGAGATTGTTTATTCTTGAATCAGTTTTGGTAATTTGTGTTTCTAGGAATTTGTCCATTTCATCTAGGTTGTCTGATTGTTGGCATTAAGCTGTTCATAATGGTCTCTTACAATTCCTTTTATTTCTTTTGACTCTAATGGTAGGACTGAGAAGGATAGTAGAACCTAAAGAAATAAATAGTCACTGCATATGTTTGGGGTAAACTAATTAGCTGTCAGCTACCGAAGAGATGAACTGGGTCCCTCTGAAGACCATATTGTCCCCTTAGTAGGCTGACTGGGATTATCAAAGAAAATGATTTTCGTTGTTTATCGATTCTCCAGTAAGCCATGGTAGATTAACTCCGTAGTGTATATCATAAGGTGCCTATTGCTAAGGTCTCCCAGTGTTCTTCCGTTATCACTTACATCTTAGTTAGATTGTGTCTGCACCATTTCTCTCATTAGAATCTTTCGAATTGGAACTCTCTATAGGGCTGAGAACTAATTTTCCTTCCTGAGCTAGTTGTTAAGTCTTAGAATCTAAACAGGGCAATTTGATGTTTGTTATAGCCAATGTTATATTGTCTATATACCTACCTATATATTTCTGGAAGAAACATTTTTTAAAGAAATGTAAACAGTTATATATTTTTTATTTTCATAGATCTACAGGAAATTCAAAGGATCAAGATGATAAAATGACTGCACACAATGTTCATCTAAAGTCTAAGATCAGTAGCTATACATGCAAGACACCAACAGATTCTAACTTGGATTCTGGAGAACCTGAAGCTTCAGTTTTGGAGGAAAGGTATGCGTGTTTTCTAAGGATAATAGGATTTGCTCTCTATATTAGTCACCTGTTGTGTATAACAGATTACTCCAGAACTTAATTTTAATTTTGTTATTGGCTTGCAAATGTTTATTTTATAGTTTATGTGGGCCAGAAATCTGGGAGAACTACTTCTGCTCTTGGATTCTCAGGAAGTTGCAGTCAAGATGTCTTTCTGGTTTGTAGTCCTTTAAAGGCTTGTCTGGAACTGGAGGATCCATTTATAAGGTGTCTCACTCACATGACTGTTAGCTGGAGATCCTAGTTCCTTGCTGGCTGTTGTCAGTAGACCTCAGTTTCTTGCCGTGTGGCCCTCTTGGCTATTCAGTATGGTGCCTGCCTTTCCACAAAGCAAACGATTGAAGAGAAATTGTGACTGTGATGGAAATCACAATGCCTTTTCATAGTTTAGTCTTTGACGTTGTACACGGTCACTACTGCTTTAATTCTTCTGTTCACTGGAAACAAATTATTGGGTCCAGACTTCGTTCAGGGAGAGACGGAATTAGGCTCTATCTCTTAAAAGGAGGAGTATGGAAGAATTTGTGGATAACCATACTTAGTGAGCAAATTTAATTAATCTACTCCTATTATATCTGAAGTTATATAACTTTTTAAAAAATAAATACTAAATTATAGGAAATTCTCAGACTTTTAAGGGATGGCTAAGATCTCTTTTCTATATGTGGGATTATAAGTAGGCCTATCCTGAGTATATAATGGGAGGAAAGGAATCCAGGATTGGGATAACCTGAATCATTTCTATTTCTGTACTCCATTTTAAGTTCCATTTGTTTTTGACTATAGTTTTTTAAAAGATTAAGATACACTGATTTATTTCTAATTTCTTTCTTACAATTTTATTTTTATCAAAGAATATTATCATTTTTGACTAAATTCATAACTGATCCATGAGTTAGTTTAAAATATTATAAAAGTATAGTATTTAGCATGTTTGGCTATTAATTATTAGATTAAATTGTAGTCTTTGTTTTATGTAGTAAGTACAGTCAAGCCTCCCTATCTGCGAGTTCCGCCTTGGCGGGTTCTGCTGATTCAACCAACCATGGATCAAAATATTCAGAAAAAATCCAGAAAACAATAAAAAGTAACAACACAACAATAGATAATACAAATAAAAAAACCAGTATAAGAACTATTTACATAGAATTAACATTGTTTTAGATATTATAAGTAATCTAGAGATTATTTAAAGTATACTGGAGCATGTGTGAAGGCTATTTGCAAATACTGCATCACTGTATATAAGGGACTTTTAAATGTCCTCGAATCTTGGTATTCGTGGGGGATCCTAGAACCAATTCCCTGCAGATACTGAGGTATAACTGTATATTTTCGGTGACCTGTAACATCATTATTGGTTTTATAAGAAAGAAACATCTGGCAGTTTTAGGAGAAAAATGATCATTAAGGTAGATACATTAGATGTGTGTATTATAAAAGCATAAATTTTGTGGTTTATTTTTTTTTTTTCTCAAGTGGACCTTCCAGGATCAAGAATTATTTAATGTCTGGAAAGAATAATTCTGATGTGAATGATGAGAAAGTTCAGAAAAGTTCAGGTAAGTTATTGTTTATTTTCAGCTGCCTTGATTTTTACAACATTATGTATATGGAATAAGGTGCGTTATATTTTATTTAAATCGACGCTGATGGCAAATGTACATTGAGTACCTACTCTTGAGACCCATGCTAGATAGAGATTTGTAAGACCCTGTACTTAGGTGAGAGAGAGATAACGAATGACAGTTTGTGTTTTGAAGGACACAATGAAATATTGGTACTTAAGTATCTACGTCAGTATTTAAAATTGTTAAGCTGATCAGGGTATATACATGAAGCAAGATTAGCCACCTGTTGGTGATTACTGAAGTGGAGTGATGGGTGTTTTGGATTCATTATACCATTTTCTGTATTTTTAATATATTTGAAACTTTCTACACTGAGTTTTTAAAATGCCTCTTAATAGAGAATTTTATAATCCTAAAAGGTGTGAGATTGGAGATAATCTGTTATACTGTTTTTTATTTCCTAATTCACTAATTATTTGTCCTTTTAAATTCTTTTTTCCCCATCTGTAGATTTATTTTATTTTTCTCTTTTAACTTGAATACTTTGTATGTTTTTCTCCTTTCTATTTGATAAAGAAAAAGTAATGTTTTTTCCTGAGTATAGTTTTAGCTTCATTTTATAGATTTTGCTATGTGGTGTCATTGTAGTATACTCTAAATTATAGTGATTTTTCTTTGATCCAGCAGTTACTTAAAAGAGTGCATTAGTCAAGAGCTTGGTCTCCAGATTCAAGGACCAGGAATTGAATTCAGCCCTATTACTTACTAGTTATGTTATCTTGAGTAAGAAATTTCAGTGTTCTTAACTTCAGTTTTCCTATCTGTAAAATGGTAATGTCAGTTACAATCCTGTAAGTTGATATAAGGATGAATATATGTTCCTTGCTTAGTTTAATATCTGGTGTATGTTAAATACCCAATTGTGGCTGTTATTCTAAGAAGTTGTGTTTTGTTTTTTTTGTTCTTGTTTGTTAAAGTCTCATTTCACTATTCTGGAGAAATTAGCCGGTATTATTTATTGTTTGAGTTTATTAAAATTTTCTTTGTGTTCTGGTGTATGTTTAGTTTTTATAATTTTTCCATGGGTGCTTGAAAAAGGAATATTTTGTACACAGATATGGATTTAAAAATATATATCCAGTCATTATTTTGTTGATAACAAGTGGATATATTTTTTGAATATACTTTGAATATTTATGTAATTTTTAATTATTTATAGGATGTTATGGAACACTTACTGTGTATTCTTTTAGGGGCTTAGGGATTTGACAATGAACAAAACTGGCAAAAATTCCTGCCTTCCTGGAGCTTACTTTCTAGAGGGACAGATGGTAGACAATATAAAAAGAGAGCAAAAATTTACGATTTGTTGGATATTAAGGGAAAAAAAAGCAGGGGTTTTAGGGTGGGAAATGGAAGCTACATTTTTAGGTAGATGAGTAGAGAAGACCTTACTGAGGAAGTGATCATTCGAGCAAAGATGGAGAAGAGGTGAGATAGCAAACCATGCAGCTATCTGGGTAATAGTGTCCCGGGCAGAGGGAAGATCAAGGGCAAAGGTTCTGATGTGGTAAAGGGTCTGTCTTGATTAAGGAACATCAAAGAGGCCAGGGGGATAGAGCAAAGGAAGAGAAGGAGTTAGGAGATGATGTCACAGAGTTAACAGAATGAAAGCTCACATAGCATGTTAAAGGCCATTGTAAGGACTTTTGACTTTTACTAGGAGAGATGGGAGGCCATTGGAGGGTTTTGAGCAGAGGAGAGACATGACGTGACAGAATCGCTGTGGCTGCTGTGTAAAGAGTGGACTGATGGAGTTGAGGGGGCAGGGGAAGGTCGGAAGTGGGAAGACTAGTCGGTGAGAGATGGCGGCTTGGACCATGGCGGTAGCAATAGAAAGTGCGGAGCAGTAGTAAGATTCTTAAGTGGTTTTGGAGGCAGAGTCAACAGCATTTCCTGATGGGTGGGATATGGGGTAAGAGAAAGAAAGGTGTCAGGGATAACATCAAGATTTTTGGCCCGAGCACCTGAAGGAATGGCCTTATTATCACCTTATTTGGGAACTATTAGGAAAGAGTGAATTTGGGGGGAAAGAGCCAGATATTAGATTTGAACATGTTAATTTTGATATAATTCTGATCATTTGTATCCCTACTTTTGGTCTGAGATCTATTAAAGACTGCTAGAGTTGAAGTAAAGTGTTCTACCACAACGGTCTGTCAGTTTCTCGTATTTCCTGCAGTCTTTGTTAAGTACATTTCAGTGCTGTCACTGAACTTGTAAGCCTTCGTATGGAATGTACCTGCTTTTGTCAAATTTGTGTTCTTGATCCTGTTAAATGCTTTTTACTTTGCATTCTGTTTTGTCTAATATTAATAATGTGACCTCTGCTTTCTTTTGGTTGGTTGTTTTATCTTTGTTCATCCTTTTATTTAACAGTTCTTAGAGAAAGAACTAAAAGTGGCTTAGAAATAGCACATAATTGAATTATTTTTGACTTGTGTATTTTTCCCTTTAAAAAATGTGTTTAACATGTTTATACTTATTGTCAACAGATATGCTTGTTACTTCTTTGTAAAGTTGGTAGACATTCTACATTCTCACGTACACTAGCAAGGACTCAGGATTTTTTTTTTTTTAAACACAATGAACCGCCAGTCAGATAGGAAAAATAATCTCGAGTCATGATCTTTTTTCTTTGAAACTATCTGGCTACTGCTCTTTTGCTTCATGAGAGCTAATGCTTATGAATAGAAATTTGAAGGCAGCTTATTTCTGTTTTTCTTTGTGGATAACCTGTTTTCTTCCATCCCTATGCTTATTAAGGTTCTTTAATCTTTGAAATTCAGAAGATATCTCTGTATTAGCTGCTTTAAAAAAATAATTTATTTTACAATAATTTCAAATTTGTACAGAAATTATACATCCTCTTCATTCAGATTTGACAGTTCTCCACATTTTACGACATTGTTCTATCTCCCTCCCTGCCTCCTCTGCATAAATATTTACAAATTTATTATCATTCATCTTTTTTTGAACTATTTGAGAGGGAATTGTAGACATGATGTACTATTTCTCTTAAAATACCCTATTATGTATTTCAGCAAGACAAGAACATAATCACCCCCTACCATCCAAATAAGGAAAACAACATTAATACAATACTGCTATTCATTTAGAGTCTCTGTTCAAATTTCACCGGTAGTTCTTTTTTCCCTTCTGGGTCAGGATCCAGTCATGGATCATAGACTGCATTTGTTTATTTATTTATTTTAGAGACAGAGTCTTGCTCTGTCACCCAGGCTAGAGTGCAGTAGCATGATCACAGCTCACTGCAACCTTGAACTCCTGGGCTCAAGAGATCCTCCCACCTCAGTCTCCTGAGTAGTTAGGACTACAGGTATGTGCCACCATGCCTATCTAATATCTTTCATTATCATTATTATTATTATAAAATGTTGTGTTGCTCCGGCTGCTCTCGAACTCTTGGCCTCAAATGATCCTCCCACCTCGGCCACCCAAAATGCTATGATTACAGACATGAGCCACTGTGCCCAGCCCGTCGGGAGGGAGGCATTTAGCTGTCGTGTTCCTTCAGTTTCCCTGAACACTGAACAGTCCTTAGTCTTTTCCTGACTTTCCTGACATTGACATTTTTAAGGAGTACAGGGTATTTATTCTTCATAATGACCTTCAACCTGAGTCTCATGTTTCCTCATGATCAAATGCATGCTAAGCTTATTTGACAGGAATACTACAGAAATGATGCCCCAGGCTGACAGGCTAGAGTGCAGTAGCAGTTATAGCTCACTGTGACCTAGAATTCCTGGGCTCAAGTGATCCTCCCACCTCAGCCTCCTGAGTAGCTGGGACTACAAGCTTGTAACTCTGATGCCCACCATGCCCGGATAATTTATTAATTTTTTTGTAGATGCGGCATCTTGCTATGTTGCCTAGGCTGGTCTCAAACTCCTGACCACTAGCATTTCTCCTACCTCAACCTCCCGAAGTGCTGAGATGATAGACGTGAGGCACCAGCATTCTGCAACTGTTATAGTCTTCAGATGTATTCATAGTAACAAAGTCTATAGAAATGGTACATTATTTTTCCTTTCTTTTCTTTTCTTTTTTTTTTTTGCTTATTGATAATATTTACTCTCCACCTGGCTTATATGATTTGCCTAATTTTAAACTTCCATTTTATAGGTTTCTAATTTTTAAAAGATTTCATTATATTTAGGGGGTACATGTGATTTTTTGTTACATGGATGAATTATATAGCGGTAAAATCAGGGCTTTTAGTGTGCCTGACACCCAAATATTGTACATTGTATCTAATAGGCGAATTTTTGTCCTTCACCCCCTCCCTCCTGTTCTGAGTCTCTAGTCCAGTGTCCATTATACCACTTTGTATGACCATGTATATCCAGCATTAAGCTCCCACTTATAAGTAAAAACATTGTGTATTTGTTTTTATGTTAATGAGATACTTCACACAAGATAATGGCTTCCGGTTTCATCCAAGTTACTGCAAAAGACATTATTTCATTCTTTGACTGGCTGAGTAATATTCCATGGTATAAATATATGGGTTATATATATATATCACATTTTATTTATCTTATCTAGGTTGATGGGCACTTAAGTTGATTCCATATCTTTGAAATTGTGAATCATGTTGGGATAAAAATATAAATGCATGTAACTTTTTGATATAATGACTTCTTTTCCTTGGGTGGATACCCAGTAGTGGGATTGCTGGATTGAATGGTAGGTCTACTTTTAATACTTTGAGAAATTTCCATGCTATTTTCATAGGAATTGTACTAATTTACATTCCCACCAACAGTGTATAAACATTGTCTTTTTACCATATCTGCCCTGCCAGCATCTATGCTGTCAGTGGCCCTGTGCTGGAAATCTGGCTTCTACTTACACTCTTGGTGTCTCCTCATCACGTCTTTGTTACCTTCAAGTGTTTTTTCTCCAGTGATGTGTTCGAAATATGGGTATTTGATGATCGTTCTCTGAAGAAGAGACTAACACCAGCTGCCTGTAGTCAGCTATCTTGGAAACTCTTTTCCTTAGCTTTTATTCCTCAGCAATGAAAAGCAAAAAGAGTAATAAAATGTATTGTCAGGTCAAATTTTGTTTAAAATAGGTGTAATAAAGTCGACCAAGTTACATACTTTAAGTCATCATGGAGTTAGCAGCCATTTCTCATGATATTATCTTTTGCATTTTGTAGGTGACTCAAGAGTAAAAGGATCAAAAGTGATACCAGACAACAAAATACATCACAAATTAGGTAATATTATTTTTCTCTTTTAACATTTCCAGTGAGGATAATGCTATAATTAAATCTCTGTTTCTAAATATAACTTAGTTTTTTTAAGTGGGGGACATACTATTATTTGATTTAGTGGCTAAATTAAAATTATGCACTCAGTTTTCATGCATTTCACAGTAAATCATCACAAGCCACTGAGTTAGTCTTTTGTCCATTGATAAATCCTGTAGCCTTCTCACCCTTTTGCCCCATAGTGGGGAATATGATCCCACCGAATCTAAGAAACTAGGGTGGAAAATTTTGTTAAAGAAAATACAACCGCTAGGTAGATGGCATCCCTGATAGCTTCTCCTTCCACTCACATCCAGTTAACTCCTAAACAAAGCAGTAGCTAGAATGGTAAGTAAGCAAAGCTGGGACCTGAGGAACCTGTGGAGAGGCCCATGTGAGGATTAAAAATCCATGGTTCCCAAGGAGATATTTGCCAGTCAAGATGCATAGGAGCTCCCACCTTTGTGTGATGTTGGAGGGGCTTTCTGTGTTCTTCCCTATACTTGAGGCTGTGACTGCTCTTGCACTTGTACCTAAAGAGAACCAGTAAGAGTGAAGCTTTCTCATTGTTTCATCCAAGAATTTACATTTTGTCAGTTAGCATTTCATGGGCCCATATGAAGAAAGACTGCTATACCGCTCAATACTTAATGCATGTCCTGGAGTGATGATAAGTGGAGTCAGGAGTAGACAAAGGGAAATAAAATGTCCCTGAGCAGGACTTCCAGTATTCACAGAGAGGAAAATCAAGCATTATGCCTAAGAGTAGTAGGCAACTTCTGGTTGCCTTTTGGACAGCTTCTGGACAGCTCTAACAAACAAAAAATCGGTAAGAATATAGGAATTTGATAATATAGCCAACAAATTCAGTCAAGTATATATTAGGCCATTAAATATGAAATGTCCGATTTCAAATCAATAGTTTACTGTATCTCAAACAAGAAGCCGAGTATGTGCCTAAACTGTTGACACGGTTTTGCCATCTTAACAGTAGCTTGCTCATGCCAGCAGCAGAGAAGCCTGAAGAGTGAGTGGCAATGAAATCGTGAGAGGCGTTTTCCACAGCTTGTTAAGAATTGAATATTTTTCCTTGCAAGTAGTCCAAAGCCTGGAAGAAGTGGTAGTCGGTTGGTGCAAGTTCTGGTGAATACAGTGGATCATCATCCAAAGTCCAGCTTCTGTAGTTTGAGCAGCATTGTTTTTTGAGACATGTGGTCTTGCAAGAGGATTGGCCTGTCTCTGTTGACCAATCTCAGTTGCTTAATCACAAGCATCCTCATCATTTCATCCAATTGGTTTCAGTAGACATCTGCTGTAATCGATTGACCAGGTTTCATGAAGCTGTAATGGGTAATACCAGCATTCAACCACCAAACAGACACCATTAGCTTTTTTTTTTTGATGAATATTCAGTTTTGGACTGTGTTTGGACACTTCATCTTTATCCATCCATTGTGCTGAACGCTTGCAGTTGTTAAAAAGAATCGATTTTTCATCACACTTAACAATATGGTATAGAAATGGTTTGCGTCTGTGTCATGACAGCAAAGAAAAGCAAACTTCAAGATGATTTCTCTTCCGATGCTCATTTCATTCATGCGGAACCCATCTATCCAGCTTGTTTACCTTGTTGATTTGTTTCAAATAGTCCAATGTTGTTAGAATAGTAATGTAAAACCTTGCTGCTAATTCACACATAGGTTGAGATAGATTTGCTTCCACTACAGCATTCATGTCATCATTATCCACCTTGGTCTTAGGTCACCCACATGGCTCATTTTCAAGATTAAAATCACCAGAATGAAACTTCTCAAACCATCGACATACTGTGTATTCATTAGCCACATCCTTCCCAAACACTTGTTGGTATATCAAGCTGTCTGCACTGCATTGGTTCCACAATGGAACTCATATCCAAAAATAACAAATTTTTGAGTTATTCATGGTTTCACAAAAATTGCTCTAAAAAAATTTGACAATCACAAGCCGAAACATGTGTTTGAAACAATGTGGATGTACCTTCACAATAACAGAAAAAAAACCAAGAAGTATCAAAGTGAACTGTCAGAGATATTAACTGTCAGGGAAATCGGACATTCCATACTTAATAATCTACAGAACTTTGCATTGTTCAGGTAAGATGAGCGTACCTTAAACATTTTCAACCCTGGTCATTATCAAATTTTTAAATCTTAGCCAGTTTTTTCATTGGCATTTCTTCAATTATTAGAACAAATGTATCTTTTTTTTGGTCTTGTCTAGAAAAACATTCATGTTCTAAAAAAACCATTTATGTTCTAAACGGTAATATGAATCTACTGCTAAGTATTATCAACTGAACATTCACATGCATACATTTTTGTCTGACATCTTTTTATAGTATTGCCCTCCAACACACCAAATGTTCGCAGGACCAAGAGAATACGTTTGAAACCTTTGGAATACTGGCGAGGCGAGCGAATAGATTATCAGGGAAGGCCATCAGGTAAAACCTAATTTATGCTATAATGTTTGTCTGTAAAAAGTTTATGTGTACTGTTTTCCAGGCACTGTGTTACACATTTACGTACATTACCTCAGTTAATTATCACCTTCCCCGCCACCCTCGCGCATATGATAAGAATAGGATTCAAATCAGATTTGTCTGATTAGAGATGCTGGTATTTTTTTTCTCTTTGGTAGCTGTTCGTGTGGCTTTATAAATGTTGTTATATTATCTGACAAGGTTTCTAATTTCCTAAAATAAAGCATTAGAGTGGGAAAGTAGTTCCCATTGTTATGCTTCTCAACCATTTTTATTTTCTCATGTTTTTCTACGAAATGGTTTATGGTAAACAACAAAATATAGTGTTATCTTAAAGTTATTTCCTTTCATTGATGGAAATCAAGTAAGTCAAAGGACTAAACTTACATGTGGATTTCAATAAATAGTTCATTGCTAGCCTTTTTGGTTCTTTTTGTTTTAACATTCACCGATGACTGATTTCAAGTAAGCAACAGAGATCATCCAATCATGTTTCATCAGTGTTTCTAGATTTAGTGTGATAGAGACATAAGTGAAATTCTTTGGTATTTGTGTTATTTGAACTGTTAGCTATGATACATTCTTTGGTATTAAGCCAATGTGCTGTATTAATTTAAAGAGTTTTGCTTCAAGGTTTACTTCTTACTGTGTATGATATTTTCCATTTCTTGTTATTATATTTCAGGAGGATTTGTGATTGGTGGAGTACTATCCCCAGACACAATGTCGTCTAAAAGGAAGGCAAAAGGAAACGTGGAAAAAATCAACAAAATAGCTAAGCAGAAAAGGATCTGTCTTGATAACGATGACAGAAGTATGAATTTATTTCTGAAAGTAACTTTTAGATTTTGTTTTAAATAAGAGTGCTTTGAGAAGAAGCTCTTTGCAATATTTGAAATTTACTTCTAAAAACTTCAGACATGATACTATAGGTAAAATTCATTTATTAATGTCAACTTTTTTCAAATTTTGGAAGTAAGATAATTTTATTCATTAAAAATTTATTAATGATGTAGTGTAAAACATTTCCTCATGAGCAAATTGCTCTGTCAAATGAAGCTTACCTTTTTCATGCCCAAACTATGGTTCCAAAAAACATTTTAAAGAAGTCTTTCTTTTTTAATTTTTTAAAAAGTTTTATTGAAATATAATTTAAATACACTTCACTCATTTAAAATGTAGAATTCAGTGGTTTTAGTATATTCACAGAATCGTGTGACTGTCACCACAATCAACTGTAGACCATTTCATCACCCCAAAAAGATCCCCCATGTCCACTAGCACTCACTCCCCATTTCCTTCCAACCCCTAGCCTAAAGGCAACTACTAATCTGCTTTCTGTGTTGATAGATTTGCCGATTCTGGACATTTCATATTAATGGAATTATATATGTGATCTTTTGTGACTGGCTTTCTTCCCTTAGCATGTTGCCAGATTTCATCCAGTGTATTAGTTTCCTAGGGCTGCTACAACAAATTACCACAAACTTGTTGGCAGAAAACAAGAGAAATTTACTCTCACAGTTCTAGAGGCCAGCATACTGAGATCATGATATTAGTGTGGCTGTACTCCAGCCACTTTCTGGTGCTCCAAGTATTCCTTGGCTTGTAACTGCGTAGCGCTAATTGGTTCCTCATCTTCCTGTGTATCTCTCCTCTTGTATTTCCCTCTGTGTGTCTCTTATAAGGACACATTTCATCGGATTTAGAGCCCAACCAGATAATCCAGGGTGATCTCATTTCAGAAGCTTTA
>CAUYSK010047178.1:0-24621 GCA_963575035.1 Avahi laniger | reverse complement strand
GGCCGGGCGCGGTGGCTCACGCCTGTAATCCTAGCTTTCTGGGAGGCCGAGGCGGGCGGATTGTTTGAGCTCAGGAGTTCGAGACCAGCCTGAGCAAGAGCGAGACCCCGTCTCTACCAAAAATAGAAAGAAATTAATTGGACAGTTAAAAATATATATAGAAAAAATTAGCCGGGCATGATGGTGCATGCCTGTAGTCCCAGCTACTTGGGAGGCTGAGGCAGTAGGATCGCTTGAGCCCAGGAGTCTGAGGTTCCTGTGAGCTAGGCTGACGCCACGGCACTCACTCTAGCCAGGGCAACAAAGTGAGACTCTGTCTCAAAAAAAAAAAAAAAAATATCACTTTGACTGAGCATGGTGGTTCATGCCTGTAGTCCCAGCTACTTGGGAGACTGAGGCAGGAAGATCGCTTGAGCCCAGGAGTTTGAGGCTGCAGTGAGCTGGGATTGTGCCACTGCACTTCAGCCTGGGCCACAAAGCAAGACCCTATCTCCAAAAAAAAAAAAAAAAAATCACTTTTATTGAGATATAACTTATACATAAAAATTGACCCATTTTAATTGTACAGTTTAATGAGATTTGACAAATATATACACCTAACCATTGTAGTCAAGAAGTGTTCCCTTACCGACAGAGTTCCATCCTGCGCCTTTACAGTTAATCTCCCACCCCTCTGGCTCTAAACAACCATTGATCTGCTTTCTGTGACTACAGATATTTGCCTCTTCTAGGATTTTGTATGAATGAAATCATACATACTCCTTCTTTGTATCTAGCTTCTTTTTCAGCATGATGTTTTTGAGATTTATCTATATGGTTGCATACGTCAGTAGTTCCTTTTTAATGCTGAAAAGAATCCCATTGGTTGAATATAGCATAATGTTTTAAATCAGTTTACCTGTTGATAGGCATTTGGGTGGTTTCCAGTTTTGGGCTATACAGATAAAACTGCTATGAACATTATGAACATATCTTTGTGTGGACATATGTTTTCATTTTTCTTGGGTGACTACTTAGGAGTGGAATTGATGGCTCATGTGGTAAATGTATATTTATTATAAGAAGGTGGCAAACTGTTTTCTGTGGTTGTGCCATTTTTACATTTCCATCAGTAATGTATAAAGGTTCTAATTATTCTGGATCCTTGCCAGCATTTAATATTAATATTGTTAATCTTTTTAACTGTAGCCATTCTAATGTGTGTGTGTACTAATAGTTCATTCAGATTTTAATAGTATTTCTCTGTTGACTGCTACTGTCAAGGATTTTGTATGTGCTCATTGGCTATTCATGTATCTTCTGTTAGGAAGCGTGTACAGTCTTTTTCTCATTTTTTTATTTGGGTTGTTTGTCTTATTATTGAGTTCTAAGAATTCTGCATATTCTGAATACATGTCCCTTTTCAGAAATGTGTTTTGTAAGTATATTCTTTGACTCTGTAGCTTGGCTTTTTGTTTTCTTACCAATGTTTTCAAAGAGCAGAAGTTTGTAATTTGATAAAGTCTAATTTATTAAGTTTTTCTCTTATGATTTATGTTTTATGTATCCTAATTAAGGACTATCTGTTTACCCCAAGGTTGCAAAAATTTTGCCCTATGATTTCTTCTAGAAGTATTTTTAGTTTTAGCACCTACATTAAGGTCTATGATCAATTTTGATTTAATTTTTATATATGGTATGAGACAAAGGTGGAGGGTCATTTTTTTTCCCAAATGGATACCCAGTTGTTCCAACATCGTTTATTGAATCACCTAAGTACCTTTGTTGAAAATCAATCAACCATATATGCATGGACCTTAAATTTTGGATTGCATTCTCTTCCATTCATTTATATGTCTGCATGCCGGTCCTACACTGTATTTTGGTTTTATGGTAATTCTTGAAATCAAGTACTCTTAAGTCCTCAGATTTTATTCTTTTTCAAGTTGTTTTGGCTATTCTAGAACCTTTCCATTTCCATATAAATTTTAGAATCAGGTTGTCAGTTTGGTATTTCTATTAATGAGTTATTTATAACTTATTTCATAACTCATCACACTATACTGCTGAGACACAGAGTTGGGGTGTTGATATTTTAGATTAGAATTTAGAGGCGAAGTGGGAAGATGTGTTTTTAAATCCTTATGCTGCCACATACATTGAATGTGACCTTGGATCACCTTCTCTGATTCTTTGTTTCTGCATCTATAAATGCAAATAGAGATGCCTATTGCCTATGATTACTGTGAGGATGAATAAGAAAATATATGTAAAATTATCTGTAGAAGGGCTCAATCAATGATAGCTATTGTTCCCTATTATTGTTATTGTCAGTGCATTCTTGAGCTTTAGGTAGCACATCTTCCATTTCTACAAGGTAAACTGTCCCCAAATACGTGTTTCACAAGATACAGCCTATTGACCATATATAGATGTTATAGAATCTTAAACAAAAAAATAAATTAACTTTATCCTCCCAACAATCTATTAATATTACATGCCATTCAGTTGAATGAATAAAATTTAATTTTTGATCAAAATATTTTCTTTTGTATTTTACCAGAATCTTGAGCTCAATGACGATACTGTTCTGAATGAGATAAAGTTGGCAGACTGTGAACAGTTTCAGATACCTGACCTATGTGCCGAAGAGCTTGCTGTTATCCTTGGAATCTGGTAAGTTAATGACTGACTTGGCTACTTTGAATACCTTACGTGTTGGTTCTCTTGTGTTTGGGGAAATCTTTATTCAAGGAGGTCCCAAGAGTTCTGGATGAATAGGGAGTTTTATAGTGCTTACGAAGATTGAAACCGATACTTGGGAAGCCAATTAAAGAGTTAGAGATTAGGAATCTCCTATGAGTTGCTGTACTCGTTCTTCTCTTTCCTTTATAGCAAAACTTTTCTTTAGTGAGCCATAACTAGGAAAAGTACAAAGAACTTTTAAGAATAAGTTTTCAACATGATATGCCTGAATACTTTAGTGTGTGTTTCCAACAAGTAATGGTATTTTTGTACATAGCTACAATATAGCTATTAAAATCAGAAAATTAACATTCATATTTTACTATCATTTATTCTCAAACCCCTTTCAAATTTTGCCAGTTGTCTTGATAATCTCCTTTAGAGCAAAAGATCCTGTGTTACATTTAGTTGTCATATCTCTTTAGTCTTTGTCAATCTGGAATAGTCGCTCATTTTTGCTTGACTTTCATGATCTTGACACTTGAAATTTACAAGTTAGTTATTCTGCAGACTTTCCTTCAATTTGAGTTTGTCTGATTTTTTTGTTTCCTTAATGATTAGATTCACCTTGTGCATTATTAGCAGGGATATCAGAGAAGTTAAATTTTGTCATTCTCAGTGCATCCTAGGAGGTAGAGCATGATTTTGATTTGTACTACTGGTGATGTTAACTTTCATCACATGATTAAAGTGGTGTTTGCTATGCTTCTGCAATGTAAAGTTATTCTCTTTTGTGTTTGTATTGTATTTAATATGTTGTAGGAAGGTACTCGTAGACTATATAAATATCAGATTTGTCATCAAGAGAATTAGTAATGCTCAAAGTAGAATCTCTCACAAAGTTACAATGTTGACACCAGTTAAATTAGTAATAGGCAATTTAGGAAAGAGTGTTTGAAAAAATTTTTTCTTTTAACTTAGTAGTGTTCACTGCACAGCATTTTACCTCCTATATACTAACAATAGATTTTCATTTATATAAAAGTTGAATTCAGTTCTACAGTCCCCTTTTATTTGTTTAAAAGGAATCGTACATATAGAGTTCTGTTTCTAATTCCAAAGCAGTCTTCCTATTACATTATTTGATCTCAGTGACAATTCACAGTTACTATAGAAAAATTACTTGTTCAGTTTATAATATACTTATTAATAATATGAATAGCAACCATTTATGAGCAATACTATGTGATGGCATCATACCAAGTACTTTCTTTCACATTAACCCCCATTAATAATCTAACACCCCTTGGGGTGGTTATTTTTCTCATTTTTTTTCAGATGAGAAAATAGTGTTCAAGTGGCTAAATGACTTGTCCAGAATTACAAAGCAGCAATTAGGATTTGAGTCCAGGTTTTATTGACCTCGAATTCTGGCTTCTTCTTTATGCTATTTTTAAAAATGTTATTTTGGCAATTTCATAATTGTCAACTCATCAGGAAAGCTGTAGCAAACAAATGTTTTCCTCAGCCATTCTGCGAATTGAACTTACTTTCTACTGAGTTAAACATCATAATTGAGAAAGGACTAAAAGCCAAGAAAAAGCTTGTCTTCAAATACTATATTTCCCCTTAAGTAAGATTTTGGTGGAATTTCACTATATAGAACAGATAAAAGTGATGAATGGATTTTACAGGCTGCTTAAATCTTCAATTGTTCGGCAGAAACCACTTAGTTATTGTCTGAACCTTAGAGCATGCAGTGTATAAACCTCTGGGTTAGAATGTCAACAAATTCATGATTTGCACGACTGAGTTACTGTGGGGGATAAATAGTGATTTTCTTACACTGCCTGATCTCCATCTGCTAACCCCGTGGCTGCTAACCCTTATGAAAAGATGACTTGGACATTGTGGTAGGCTGGCTTGATTTTGAATGGAGACTAAGAGAAGGTGTGTTCTTATGGATTATAGATTGACCCAACAGTGGGGATAGCTTCATGCTCCTTCCCTGACTCTTGCCCTTCACTGGCCTCCTGCTTGAGTTTGATTTTTACCTGAAAACCAAACACTGGAACTTGCCCTGTGTCTCTCATACCTCGGTATACCTGACAGCATTTACAGAAAGCATTGGGGGAAGAATTCCTTAAAATATAGCAGCCTTGGAGTGATTCAGACTACTGAGTGGGGAAGGGTAATTCTCTTGTAAATTAACAGTTTGATTTTCAAGTGTGCATAGTAGTAATACAGTTGGCCCTCCATATCCACAAGTTCCTTTTCTATGGATTCAACCAATTTGGATCAAAAATACTCTGGCAAACAAAAACGCGATAAAAAATAATACAACAATAAAAAACAATACAAATAAAACAATACAGTTTAACAACAATTTATATAGCATTTCTATTATATTAAGTATTATGCATAATGTAGAGATGACTGAAAGCATGCTGGAGGATGTGCATAGGTTATATGCAAATACTGCACCATATTATGTAAGAGACTCGAGCATCCTCAGATTTTGATATCTGTGAGAGGTCCTGGAACTAATTCCCTGCAGATACTGAGGGACAACTGTAGGAGTATATTATAAGCCTTTGACAGTAAATTATGTTAAATAGTGGTGACCCAACTCGGTGATTATGTCATAAGTATTTGTAATGAGCCTGTAGCATTTCACTTTTTTTATTTTATTTTATTTTATTTTTTAAGCCAGTCAAATTTAGCAGTGGGGGATTGAATACCAACTTTAGTGACACTAATGTTAATAAGTTCTCATAACCCACCATCGGACCAGCCAAGCATTTCACTTTATCTGTGTACTTTATGTAATGCTTTTAGGATTGGAATTTTTATGTGAGAGATGAATATTGATCCATTTGGATGAGTTTCTTATCTTGGAATGCCTGTTATATTCTTGTTCACTCATTAGAATCTTAGTGTCTAGAACTAAAAGGACCTTAGGAGGGGTTAATTGGATCATCTTGCCACTTGATACATAATTCCTTTGTGCAGTCAAATTAGAAGTGTCTAAGTGTGTGTGTGTTGTATTTTAAATGAAATTATTTCATAGTTCTTTCCTTCCCCATTTATTTTTTTCTTACCAAAAATAAAAATAGGTTCATTTAAAAATTATTATATGAACATTTTATGCTCATTATAAAATTCTTACAGTATTGAAAATAACAAAGTATGACTGTTTTATGGAGTGGTATTTTCATTTCACTTTTAATATATGTAATGTTTGCATACAAAAGAATTTATATAATATATAAATGTAAATTATATAGTATAGTAATGAAATGAACATTGTTGAACCCACTACTCCATGTAATAACTAGAAGATTACAAATACCATTAGCCCAACCTGTGTGCTTCTGCATCTCATCCTCCTGCCTCTTCTTGAGATAGCTGCTACCCTGATTTTGTTTTTGTCATTTTCTTGCCTTTTAAAAAGTATATTTAATCTCACGTTTTGTATGCCTGTGAGTCAGTTGCTTCATTGTGCTTATTCATGAGCTTTATAAATGTGATATCTTATATAGTCCTTTGTGATTTGCCTTTTTTTCCTCATTATTGTGTTTCTATGATTCATGGTGCTATATGTATCTACAGTTTATTGTGCTATACAGCGTTCCATTGGAAGAATATATCACAGTTTACTATTTTCTTTTGGACATTTGGATTATTTCCAGATTTTTCCTATTACACACAATGTATCTATGGTTATTTGTGTATATGATTCTTGGTTCACTGGTTCAAGAATTTCTCTGGGCTGTCTACATAGGATAGAATTATTGAGTCGAGGATATGTAAATGCTGAGTTTATAAGATAGTGCCAAATTGTTTTCTGGAATGATTCTACCAATTATACCTGGATCAGCAGGATTTTAGAATTCCTATTGTTCAGCCTCTCTGACAGTTTCTTAATTTTCCCTGCTAGTGGTTATAGTAATATTTTCATTATTTTTGGCATGAATTTAATAAATAAGAGTTGTTGCTATAATAATTCTTTTCATTTTCTTTACAGAGTGGCACAGATTGGATTTCTTTTTTCCTAGTCAGATAAATTATGTTGACATTTAGTACACCAACCACATTTTGTCAGCATTTTATTACTTTTTATACTTATCTTTGGCAAACTCTTGTATACGTTTGTATATAATGGCATAATATTTAAATATGTGCTTTCAAATATATAAAATATAGCAACTGCTTTGTTTTTTTAAAAAAGAATTATATTAGCTATTCATATAGTATGCATTTTAGAGCTAATTTGCTTTTTTTTAAAATTTAAAGCATAAATCTCCAAAAGAACAATCCAGTGCATAAATTAACAGAAGAGGAGCTGCTGGCATTTACATCAGTGAGTAATGTCTTTTTCCTTTCCATTTCATATTTTTTCCTTGTGAATTATTTTGCCTCTGGTATGTTCTTGCCCTAGATTGCTCATGTTGAAACACTGCCACTTAAGAAAGTAAGGGGAGAAAAACCTCATCATTTTAGTTTCCAAGTCACATATATTTTGCTGCTGACTTAAACATAACCCTTTTTCTTTGTACTTGCTTGCATTTGAAGGTAGTGACCAAATATTTCTTGTTCATTGTTTTATTCTAGGGCCTACTCTACTATCTTGCATATAATAGGTGGTTAGTAATTATATATTGAATGAATAAATGACGTGACAGAGCCAGAACCACTATAGTCTGCAACTCTTATGCCTAAAACTGAACGCAGTGCTGGTGTGGACATAGTGAGAAAACAGAGCTGGGAGCGGGAGAGCGTTGGTTAGAGAGGCCAGGGAAGGATGGGGTGTCAAGAGCATGGGGTGCTCATCAGTCAGTGTTCAGCAGAGTAGAGCAGTCAGGAGAGAAATGTGGATGGAGAAGAGACCATGAGAGTTGAAAATTAGGAGTGCGTTGCTTCCGTCTAGGACAGTTTCAGTGGGATGTCTGGATAGTTACCTTAATTCAGAGAAGTCAGGAGGGAATGGGGTTGTAAGGAAGTAAAGTTGATAGGTAAAGACCACAGTAGAAGAATGGCAGTGAAAACGAAAGATGGAGTAGTAGATGTTTGTGGATTCAAGATCAAAGAAGGGGTTTCAGCCGAGCATTGTGGCTCATGCCTGTAATGCTAGCACTTTGGGAGGCTGAGGCGGGAGGATTGCTTGAGGCCAAGAGTTCAAGACCAGCCTGAGCAAGAGCGATACTCTGTCTCTGCAAAAAAAATTAGCCACAGGTGTAGTGATGGCTGTGCCTGTAGCCCCAGCTATTTGGGAGGCAGAGGCAGGAGAATTGCTTGAGCCCAGGAGTTTGAGGTTGCTGTGAGCTATGAGGATATCACTGCATTCTTTCCTGGGTGACAGCGTAAGAGTTTGTCTCCAAAAAAAAACGAAAGGGTTTTCAAGAAGAGAAAAGTCACAAAGAAAGGAATCAGTCATTATCTTTTGGCTTTATGGGTAAAAAAAGATACATATGTTCTTTAATGAATACAAGTCGCTTAAGATATATCATTTTTTCAATGACATTTTTATTATCATAATTATGGAATCAAGTTAGAATTCTGATATTTTCTTCCATTGTTATTTTTCAGATAAGACAAAAGAAAGTACTTTTATCTGGTAGAAAGAAAAGCTAACTTGTTTTGTGCTATAATATAAATTTCGTAAATAACTCTTTCCTACATAGTCTCTTAAAAATGATTAGGTGTTAGTCATTTGAGTCCTCTGCCTGCTTTCCCACTGCAGTATTCTTAGAAATCTTTGGTATGTATCATTATATCACGTGTATTTTAGGTAACTATATAGGAATGTCCCTATTTATTCAATTACATGTGCTATAAAGAAATTGATGTGTTAAAAATTTTTAAAAGGGCATAAAAAACATGTACCGTCCATTTATTCATTCAGCTGATATCTATTAAATAATATATACAGGCATTGTGCCGGTCACGGGAGATACAGCAGTAAACAGTATCTCCTTTCTGGAGTTTACGTCAATTTACATTCTTGGTAGACAGAGAACTAGACATTTGACAGAGGTGCTAAGGAGAAATTTACAGCAGGGTAAGGGACGAAGAAGGGGATGTGTGGAAAGATCCCAGTGGGAAGGTGACGTTGAACATATATCTGCGTGAAGCAAGGTACAAGGGAGGGAAATGGATGGTCTGCAGTGGCCGTGAGCTTGAGTCAGGGTAGGGAAGTACAGAGCTATATGGGGACAAGTGTCTAGGTGATAAATGGTGACCTGGAGGCATGGGATTCTCTGATGACTGAGGTAAACAGGGACGTGGCATATGAGAGGAATGTCCCTGCTGGCCTCCCGTGGGGAGGACGGTCAGTAGTGACATCATCTTGGAATAGTCTTATAAGCAGTTTATCGTGGTATATACGTATGTCTTACGGTTATCCCGAAAAGACACTAAAACATTCTTTTTACATTCAGATAGTTAATTTTTTAGCATTTCTTACGGGCTGGGTGAATTTTTCTTTCCTTTTAAAAAAACTCTTCCTTTCTTTAACCTATTCTTGTTTCTTTATACTGTGAGGTACTTCTGAATTAATTAACTCTGGTAACTTCTGATAGTAGGTAAGTCATCACTCCTAGCTTGCAATGAAGGTCATAAATTCAGGTTTTATACTTTTCCTCCTAAGGGCTTTATGCTGCATAATTTTTCTGCTCTCTCTTTTCCTCTTGTTTCTCTTCCAACTCAGAACTGACCTGAGGACTGATCTTTTTTCTGGAGGAAAGCTGATTGATGACAGTGACTCATAGTGCCAGGCCTAACTCTTCTAAAGAGATGATTTTGTTAATCCCAAGTGTATCTTTAATTGGAGAGATGTAGGGCAAGAAACTACTTGCCCTGCTTGTGAGAAGGGCTTTTAGGAGCCCCACGCCAACTTTGGGCTCTGCACCTCCTCCCTTTTTAAAATCCCAAATGAAACATACAGATATACCAGAAAAACCCAAGTCAGCCCTTGTCAACTCTGCCTTCATCTATCAGTCTTTTCTCTTACCTCTTCTTTGTGCATGATACTGAAGTGGATAAGATGATGAATTAAAAGTGACCCCTGGTTTCAAAGAAGAAGAAAACTTTATTTATATCCTGTAGTATAACTCCAAAAGAGTACAAATGGCCCCCAACTTATGATGATTTGATGTAATGACTTTTTGAATTTGCAGTGGTGTAAAAGTGATAATGCATTCAGTAGAAACCATAGTTTGAGTACCCATACATGCACTTTGCTTTTCACTTTCACTACAGTATTCAATAAATTATATGAGCTATTTGACACTGTAGTATAACATAGGCTTTGTGTTAGATGATTTTGCTCACTTCAGGCTCATGTAAGTGTTCTGAGCATGTTTAAGGTAGGCTAGGCTAAGCTATGATGTTTGGTAGGATAGTGTATTAAATGCATTTTTGACTTAGGATATTTTCAACTTATGATGGATTTATCAAGATGTAACTCCATCATATGTTGAGGAGCATCGATATTTGAGACAAGAGGGACCATTTTTAGGTGCTACCCCACTTCTAAACTCTTGAATTTTTGTCTGTGCCTCTCTTTTTGCAAATTATACTATTTTGGCTTATAGTATAATGAATTATGTATACATCTTTTCCTTATAAGGCTATAAACTTCCAGTTTTAGAGATTGGGCTCTGTTCTTTTTTAAATCCTTTACAAGGCCTGGATGGTACTTCAGTGCTTTTACTCAATAAATGTGTGCAGAATAAATGAATGAAATATATGTGCTACAACCCTGGGATAGGATTGATTCTATTCTAGAGCTGCATTGCTCCACTTTAGTTTCATAATTTAGTTAGTACTACATGATGGTAGGGATAACTACTTGTTTCATCTTCCTCTTCTGTATAATGGGGAAAGTGGTGACCAAAAACTTTATTTGACCATCAAATTGTAGGATGTACATGAAAGTACTCTGGAGTAGGTAGAGACTGGTATAACATTCAGTGATGAGCCAGGCCATCTGGTCACTAGTTTGTAGGAGAACATTCCTATTTTCAAGCAGCCTAAATGGATAGGATCTTTCTGGAATTGGCCATAGATGTGGAAACATTGGACACAGAGAGGAAAGAAACAGCATAGTCTTTCTTGCTTAGCATCCATTTGCCTGCTCTGGCAGAAGCTTGGTGGCCTGAGACTGGAATTGTGAACTATTGAGGCTGTGAGGTATCTTTCTCTTTTGATGGGAAAGCAAGTGCAATAGATGTCTTAATACTCCTACCAGAAACATGTAAGTACTTGGAGAGATAGGGACCATGATTATTTGGTATTTGGTAAATATTTGTTGAATAAACAAATGAATGGCTTATTGGTTCTGAATTTTGTTCAGTTTTGATGAACTGTCCTAAAGTTTACTAAAATAATGGTGAAATCTCTTTTTTGCAGAAATATTTGCCACTGTTTTCATGTTGGTACAGCATGTTGAAATATATGTGAGATATCTTGGGAAAATGTTTTAATTCAGCAAATTCAGAAACTTGTCCTTAGAGAAATAGCTTTATTTGGTTAAGGTTGTCGTTATGTGTTGCTATTTCTGAGATATTATATCTACATGTTTCAGGAAAACTGAGTCATAGTAAAAATAACCCGTATTGTTTTAGAGAGCCGTTTATGTTGTATTGGCTTGATAATTTAAAATTAGCTGTGTTATCTACATTACTTCCTTTCAGATGAGCCAAGTCAGTGACATTCAGTAATGTTTTTAATTTCCTTTCATTGTTGAAAATGGGAACAATTTTGTTAATTCATACAGGTGTTTCAGTTTTCATTGGCAAAAGGCTTAAGTGTGAATTGGTACTGGCAGCTTGCCTTCTGACTCTCTGCCTGAAGCCTCTAAGGTCTCTGTAAATGGAAGAAGGAAAAAGACCTTTGGAAGTTATACATTATATTGTATGCATTAATATTTTCTTTTTCTGCTATTGATTTTAAAGCTATTTAATAAGTACTTATCTATGAGCATAACATAGTTTGCTGATCATCTTTACAGATTAAAATAATCACTAATTTTTCTTCTAGGGAATACTCATTTCCTAATTTTAATTTATTAAGATAGGCAATATAACTATGAGTTAGTGGTACTTCTAATAGTTTGTGTTACTAGAATTAATTACTTCAGGAGTACTTCACAGAGTAGAGGAACAAGCACATCAAGACATAAACAAAATAAAACAAAACCATGCCTACACATGTCATAGTCAACCTGATAAAAATAAAACATAAAGAGAATGTCTTGATAGCAAACAGAAAAATATGACACATTAAATAAGAGGGAGTAACAATCGCAAGGACCTTCACCTTTTCATTGGAAACTGTGCTGCATAATTTCTCTGCTCTGTCTTTTCCACTAGTAGCTCTCTTTCAAATCAGAACTGACCTGGGGATTGATCCCTTTTTTTTCCCTCCACAGTTAAACATGTATTGAAGTTAATGCTTATTTGTGAATTTCCCTTCCAGCCATGTTGGAGGAACAGATACTGGACTTGAATTCCCATTGTCAATAACTACAAAACTGGACAAAATATATGAAATGTCAATGTATAAAAAGGATAATGGCATGAGCAAAAAGCATTATCTCAGGAATACAGAATTGACTTAATGTGAAACAATGCAATTTACTTTATTAATATAGTAAAGGAGAAAAACCAAATGATTATTTTAATAGAAACAGGAAAGCCTTTGACAAAATTCAACACGCTTTCTTTATAAAAACTCTTAGTAAACTAGGAATAGAAGGGACTATCAACCTGATAAAGTACATCTATGAAAAAATGTATAGCTAAAATCATTACTGATGAAAAGTAATTCCCCTCTCCCCCAGCTCAGGAAAAAGGCAAAATTGGCTACTTTCTCTATACTCACTGAACTAGAAATCCCAGCTAGTGCCATAGACAAGAAGTTATAAATGGTATGCAGATTGGAAAGGAAGATGTAAACTGTTTTCATGCATAGACGACATTATAACAAACCTCAACGTATCAATATGAAAGCTACTAGAACTAACAAGCAAGGTCTGAGAATACAAGGTTAACATAAAAAATTTTAATTATATTACATACACTGGCAATAATTGAGAAAGAAATTTTAAAACCATTTATAATAGATTAAAATAAGTCAAATATTAAATGATAAATACAACTGAAGTGAAAGACCTGTGCACTGAAAATGATAGTGAATGCTGAGAAGATCTAAATAAATGGAGAGATTTACTGTATTCATGGATTGGAAGGCTCAATACTGTTGAATTGACGCTTCTCCCACAATTAAGCTTTAAATTAAATCCAGTAGCAATCAGAATCCCAGTAGGCTTTTTTTTCCTTTACAGAAATTGACATACTGATTCTAAAATTCATTTGAAGGACTTCTGCTTCTGTAATGGCCAAGTAAGCTTTGATTAGAATCATCCTTCTGCAGATAAAAATTACTAACTGTAGATAAAATACAAAAAATAAAAAAATCCCAACTGCCTGATGATACTGGGGAATGGCCAAAGGCAGAAAGATTGTGGAGATGACTTTTTTTTGCTTGTAAGAAGGGAATGACATTGGGTGATTTTCTTATTTTCATCCTGTGACTAGGTGTCAGTATGTTACATGCAGGGTAACTAAAACTTTGATAGCAAGTCAACAGTTTTTTTAAGGATACAGGTTGGGGTTACCATGGCTGTTGGAATGTGAGAGAGAGCATCTCATAAAGGAGAGAGTGAGGTCCCCACAAATGAGGATTCTTACATTCTTTGTATAATATAAGCTTTGTCCAGTCTCTGGCTCACCCTTGAACCGAACCGTGCATGTATAGGGCATATTCCAAACAGCTCAGTTAAGGATAAAGGAATTTAGATGAGATTTGAGCAGCCACCCAAGATACTGTGTGTGCAGGTTTAGTCAAAGCAAGTTGTGCCTTAAAATAAAAAAGCCCCCTCCCAACACTGTGGATCAATATAACCAAATTCATGGCCTGCACAATATAACATTCACAATGTATAGGATAAAAAATTGCTCAGCAAATGAAGAATGAAGAAAATGTGAACCATTTACAAGAGAAAAGACAGTCAATGGAGACTGACTTTAAGATGACTTAGATGTTGGAAATCACAGACAAGGAATTTAAAAAATAGCTCCTGTAACTATACTTAGTGACATAAAGGAAAAATGTTTATAATGATCAAAAGAGAAATTGTAGAGATGGCACATCAAATAAGGAGAAAATGATTCAAAGGTCTTCAACTTCTCATCAGGAACTATGAAGGGCAGAAGGCAATGGAACATCATTTTTAAAGTGTTAAAAATGTGACAAACCCAGAGTTCTGTATTTAGTAAAAATATCTTTAAAGATTTATGGCTAAATGAAATCATTTTCAGATAAAATAAAGAGAATTTGTTGTCAGCAGACAACACTATAAAAAATGCTAAAGGAAATTCTTCAGGGTGAAGCAAAATAATTCCAAAATAATATGGAAACTCTGATGCTCAGAAATACAGAGTACCTGAAACAGTAATATAAAAGAGCCTCATTTTCCTTAATGTGTCATTAAAATACATTTTTCTGTTTAAATCACATTATAAAATTATCTCTTATTATTTTCTAAACTACACAGAAATGGTGGATAAGTGGACCTGTTAAGATTGCAAGGTTTCTACATTTATGTGAAGGATTACACTATTACTTCTAAATGGATTGTGAAAAATTAAAGATACTGTTATTCTAAAGCAACTACTTAAATGCAAAGGAATCTAACTCAAGGTTCAGTGAGAAATTAAAATGACAAACTAAAATATATTCAAATGATCTAAAAAGAAGGCAGGAAAGGCAGTACAATAGAACAAAAGATAATTGGCAAAATGGTATATCTAAATCCAACCATATGAATAGTTATATTAAATGATAATGGATAAATACTCCAAATTAAAGTCCAAGATTGTTATAATGGAAATAAAAAGCAGGATGCAACTATATGCTCCCTACAAGAGATGTATTTTAAATATAAAGACTCAGATAATGGCAGGTGTGGTGGTTCATACCTATAATCCCAGCACTTTGGGAGGCCAAGGTGGAGGATTGCTCGAGGCCAGGAGTTCAAGACCACCCTGAGTAACATAGTAAGACGCCATCTCTACAAAAAATAGAAAACAAAAATTAGCTGGGCATGGTGGCACACACCCGTAGTCTCAGCTACTTGGGAGGCTAAGGCAGGAGGATTGCTTGAGTCCAGAAGTTTGAGGTTGCAGTAAGCTGTGATGACACCACTGTACTCTAGCCTAGACGGCAAAGCAAGACCGTGTCTCAAAAAACAAAAGACAACATTAGGAAAATGAAAAGACAAGCTACAGACTGGGAGAAAATATTTACAGTGCACATATCTCACAAAGGACTTGTGTTTAGAATAAAAGACCCCTTCCAACTCAGCAATAATAGGACGAATTAACCAATTAATTATGGACAGAAGATTTTAACAGATACTCCAGCAAAGATATCTGAATGGCAAATGAGCGCATGAAAGATGGGTAATAACATTAATTCAGAGTACAAGATATCATTACACATCACTCAAAAGACTTAAAACACCTTGTGTAATAGTTGGAACTCTCATACATTGCTGGTGGTAATGGAAAATGGTACAGCCATTTTGAAACACAGTTTAGCATTTTCTCATAAAGTTAATCATCAGTTGCTCTAGGTATATCTCTATGAGAAACGAAAGTGTATGTCCTCACAAAGACTTATCAGGCATTTATGGCTGTTTTATCCATAATTGCTTAAAACTAAGAACAACCCAAATGTCCATCAAGTGAATGATAAACTGTGGTATATACATCTAATTAAATAATACTCATCAATAAAAAGGAATAAAGTACTGATAAATGCAACAGCATGAATGAATCTCAGAAACATTATTTTGAGTTAAAGTAGCTAGACTGTATGATTCCATTTGATTGAAATTCTAGAATGGCAAAACTAAATCATAACGACAGAAAGTAGATCATAGATTGATCTTGCATAGTGGTGCAAGAGAACTTTTTGGGCTGATGGGAAATTTCTATAACTTGACTTGGTAGTGGCTATGTAAGTGTATATATTTGTCAAAACATCACAGTCTACTCTAAATAAGAATTTATTTTATTTATCTGTTATATACTTTCCTAAAGGGAAGAATACATGTGTGTTATTTAGAGCTATAATATTTAAGATTGGTTCATCAATATAGATTTGTGTTTCAATATCGATTAGTCTTTGTCATCAGTTTCAGAATTACAACACAAAATACTCAACCTACCCAATGTAGTAAGTGGAAAGAATGTAGGAGAAAAAATTCCCAGTATGAAATTGCTCAGTGTTCTCATTCACTGTGAAGTTTACTGCTTTTTTTGAAGTAAAATCAGGCTAATTTTCCCCAAATATTTTGGAAACCTGCATTCAAAAGGAACCTCAAATCTAAGTGGAATAATATACTGTTTAGAGCTCAAGTCAGGAGAACTTTTGGCCCTTTGCATTTAACACAGGTTGTTGATGTTGGAAAAAATATTTGTTGGATTGAATTTTTCCCTTCTCATGATTGAGAGTTAATAGAAATAGCAAACAGAAAGATAGCCGGGATGAACGTAGCACCTTAACAGTTCTTAAGGCAGGACGCTTTTATATCCAATAGCATATGTAAGAGACATTTACTAAAATCAAGTGAAATATTAATATATGATTTCAAGCAATTTCTTGTGTTAATGGATATGAAAATAGCTAATTAGTAGAATTCAGTTATTTTAAATCTGCAAATGCCATGTTTAGTAGAATCTATTAATATATCTGGCCTGAAAATTGAACTATTGGTTGTGTGGCAAAACATTAGCATTTGGGGAATTTGCGTGAAAGATATGTAGTAAATCCTCCCTTAATGTTGTAGTCAGTAGGTTCTTGGAAACTGCAACTTTAAGCAAAATGACATAAAACTGGCTCTTGATTAACATCATTTCATTTCAACATTGATGAGAAAAAAAATGGGTTTTGTTGTACCTCATTTTGCCCAAAGTCTCAGTTTGCAAGAACATATACACTATGTTAAGTGAAGACTTAATGTATAGAAATTCTTTGTATTATTCTCTTAACTTTTCTGAAGGAGAAAATAAATCTGAAGATATCTGAAATTTAAAAATTAAAGGAAAACCACCTCTATTTAAAACACTACAGAAAATGAACAAAGTCCTCATGGCAAAACAACCAATCTTATTTTGGGTTGAAGATACAAACAGGTTCTCTGGGACATGCTCAAACCACTATTGAACTTGTCAGTCTGCCTGTGTCTCTATCTAGGTTTCAATCTTGAGTCTTGCCTCAGAACTCTAATCCCTGCTAAGTCAGATATTTTCCAGGGACCTCTCCACTTTTGGCAGTATCTTTCTTTGGGGGTATCGTGCTATTATCTTTAGTAGCATAAGAAATAGGGAGGAGTTAATAAATAAACCTAAAGACATAGATTAAAACAAAAGAAGGGAGACTAATGGACCAGAGATCAGAGACTTCCATTTCTGGCAATATGGTGGACAAGGTACTCTGAGAGACCTATTAGCTGCTGAATAGGTAAACTCCTTAATAAGCCCCTTAGTGGGGCTTGAAGTTCCCAGATAGGAGAAATATACACGATTTACAGCTGAGATGGTTAATATATTTGATATCAAGGAATCTCTTTCAAACTCATGGCTTTGTGCTTCTGTTTTTGGCCATCATTGAAGCCAAAGCTCTTAGATGTTTTGACATTATGAATTAACGTGGTGTTAAGAAATGAAAAATTCAGTTTGAAAACAATGCATATGTTTTAAGTTGGTCTGCTTTACATGATAGTGTGAAAGGTGCATCTCACATCTCCAAAATGCGGAAGGTTTTTCTGTTTTGAGGCAGCCAAATGACCAAGAAATTGATATCTCTGGTGTCTTTGCTTTCTATGTGAAAATTTGCATAGCAGAGAAAAGAGTTTTAAAAGCTTAATAGCAGAAGATCCAGAATCTCAAGATTTGCCATGCATGCTACTAGATATTGTGGGAGAAATAGATAAATAAATCCCCTAGTTGCTAAGAAAGGAAGACAATATTTAGGACCGAGCAGTCAAAGAAAGCCTTGTTCACTAAGGGAGTATTTGAGTCCGACCTTGAAAGACAGATGGGGTTTAGATGGAGTGATATAGCATAAGCAAAGGCCAGGAGATGAGAGAGTGTAAGCTGCACTAGGGTGTCTTTAGCTGTGCTGGAGGACTTGTTTAGGTAATAGAGACTTAGGAAAAGTAGATTTGAGACAGTTTTTAAATGGTCTACAGAGCAAGGCCAGGGAATTAGGACTACTGTTCCATTTCCACTGCGAATAATTTACAAATGAAACTTGGAATTTTAAGTTTATTGTTATTTGGTGCTGATTTTAAAAATGAATTCTCTTTTAAGTAGATCGTTAAAAGGGGGGAATATTAGTTCTGCTTTTTATGGTATTCTTTGTTTCTTGCTTTGCAAGGTCAGCCTGACCTGGGTGGGCATCATCCGATTTGGCTTTAGTGTAGCCAAGTAATTATGTGCAAGGAGACTTCTGAGCTGGCTTTCATTTATATATGGAAAAAGCAGCTATTTGAAAGCTCCTTCATATTTAAAGGAGTAGACTATTGTCTGTTATATAAAGGGATCCTAGTGACCCTTGGAAGAAGATTATTTGAAACGTGCAGTGATGAGAATGAAAAGAAAATTTATTTTTAATAGAAACAACACTCCTGTTGCTTTTCTGGGGCATGATGGAAATGTTGTTTATAATGGGACATTGATAGCTGAATAAAGTAATGTTTCTCTATATGTATACATATAGCTTGTCGTAATATGAAAATTTACTTTTTAGTGTGAATTTAAGTGGTATTTACTGACTTCTTCATTTGGAGCAGTTAACTGAGTTTCCACAGATGTTGGTACAAGGCTGAGCGTCAGCTCAGGTGGTATATCTTAAAGTGATAAGCTCCTACCAAGGCTTGCAGAGCAGTCTCTCTTAATCTTTAAGGAGTGTTCTCAAAATATCTTCTTACATTCCTCATCAACAATTGCTGGAGTGGATTGATTCTTTAATTTTAAAAAGTTAAAAAGAAAAAATAGCATTTGTAATATAGTGTCAAAAATACCAAATTCCTAGGAATAAATCTATCAAAATATTTATAAGATGTCTATACTAAAATCTATAAAACATAAGAGAAATCATTGAGCACCTAAATAAATGGAGGGATATGCCTTGTTCATGGAGGACTCAATGTTTTAAAATTTCATGTCTCTTCAAATTAACCAACATAATTAATGCAATCCTTAACAAAACTCCAACAGTTTGATTATTTTGGTTTTTGTTTTTGTTGTCGTTTCTCTTGTATTTGTTTTTTGTGGAATTAAAGCTGACTTTAACATTCATATGGAAATGCAGAGGGCTAGGAATAGCTTGGCAGTCTTGAAGAAGAACAGAGCTGGAGGACTTATATTGCCAGATAGCAAGACCTATTTTAAAACTATACTAATTGAGACAGTTCTTATTAAATTGTGGTCCTTGGACCAACAACATCAGCTTCCACCTGGGACATTGTTAGAAATGAAGTTTCTCTGGCTCTACCCCAAACCTTATTGAATCAGAACTTCTGGAGTTGGGGCCAAGGTCTCTGTTTTAACAAGCTTCTCTAGGTTATTTTTATGCACTTTGAAGTTTGAGAAACACTAAATTAAGACATTTTGACACAAGGAAATACAAACCAACCAGATTCATACATATATGGGTCATCTGACTTATGACAAAGGTAGTATTGCCGTATGGTGGTGAAAGGGTAGGCGTTTCAAAATAGTACCAGATAATTTATGTATCCATATGAAAAACAGATACCTTAACCCCTATATCATACTATGTACAACAATTAGTTCCAGATAGATTGACCATCTAAAAGTGAAAAGCAAAACCATAAAGCTTTTAGGAGAACATCTTTGAAACCGTAGGACATAAAATAGGACAATAAAGCTCTAACCATAAAACAAAAAATGATAAACTGGACTGTATTAATGTTACGCACTTCCTTTTATGAAAAGATACCATTAATATTTGTAAAGCACTTAGACCAGTGCCTGGCCAGCACAAAGAATGTGTTGTATAATTGTTTATTAAATAAAAATAAGTAAGTAATATGTCACCCTCCTCCAACAAAAAGATGACATATCCAGAAAATAAAAAGAATAACTATAAATTAAAAATTCTAAACACCCAATAGAAAAAAAATGGGCAAAGAATTTATATAGGGACTTAATATAGAGACATTACAATGATCATTAACATATAAAAAAGGTACTCAACTTTATTAGTCATTAGAGAAATGCAAATTAAAACTGTAATGAAATTCAGTTGACCCTTGAACAACTCAGAGGTTAGGGGCACTAACTCCTCTGCACAGTCAAATCCAAGTATAACTGTTGACTCCCCCAAAGCTTAACTACTAATAGTTTAAAAAATTCATTCCAGTTTCTTGTATAGATGTGTTAAGTTCATTTAAATGTTTGAATACATCTTCTGTACAGTGTAGGTGAAGACAAACTATGGTGCTCCAAACTTACCAGCTATATTAGTGTATTTCTTGGAAGAATCTGACTTATTTCTTTGAGCCTGTCAGTGCTAGAAAGCATCAAGATACAGGATGCTCTGTATATTTCTATATGAAAAAGGTGACAATTTCTTGTACAAAGCACAGAAGCATCAAATTACAGGTGATTTTGTATATTTTTGTTTATCTTAACAAAGAAACATAAATGTAGCAATTGTGATTGTAACACATTCTCTTGTACAACAGAGATAAACATGCTTTAATAATGTACAGCCAGTTATTTTCATGCTCTCTGAACATTTCACCAAATATGAGGATGGAGCTGTCAGATACTCTGAAGTCTACAACGACATGATTCAGTCATGTTGGGACATCATTTGGGTTTCTGTCACTTGGGAAAAATTCTAATAAATCTGAATATTTATGTAAGATAAAAAAAAGGCTTATTCTTGTGCACAATTGCTGTTTGCCAGTACACATAGCTAGCTAGTATTAGGCGTATTAGACTTTGAGATAACTGACGACCAATATGTTTTCACGGATGGGCTCGTTTACCAACTTTGTGCCTATTAAACGGTAACTCCCATTCTCCCCTCCCTTTACTGGTGACCACCATTCTATTTTCTGTCTCTCTGAGTTTGACTATTCCAGGTACCTTATTCAAATGGAATCACAAAATACTTGTTATGTTGCGTTGGACTTACTTCACTCAGCATGATGTCTTCAGGGTTCATCTGTGTTGTGTGTATCAGAGTTTCATTCCTTTTTAAAGCTGAATGATACTCTGTTGTATATATACCACATTTTTTAATCCATCCATTTCTTAACATTTGGGTCGTTTCTGCCTTTTGGCTATTGTGAATAATACAGCTATGAACATTGGTATGAAATATCTATTTGATTCCCTGCTTTTGATTCTTTTGGGCATCACTCAGAAATAGACTTGCTGAATCACCTAGTAATTCTATGTTTAATTTTTTGGGTAGTTTTTTAATGCCCAGGTTTCCTTTTTTCATACAAAGATACTATACAGTATCTTCCACAGAACACAGAGCATAGTCTCTGATGTATTTTGTTTTCTGCTTGCAGAAATAACAAGGTAGCTAGAATTCTATGGTAATAGGAAATTATATCATCTTGTATTTAGGTACTATGTATTTGTCACTCATTGACTTTTATTATCAAAGCTGAAACTCTGTGTGCTTATTAAACCTCTCATATGTAAGACTCTGCACCACTCCTGATTCGATGTGTCACAATTTGTTATGTCAATATCTTCCTTTATCTTTACCTGTTTTTGGCACCTGAACAGTTTAACTGTTCTCAAGTTCGTCTGTCTTACACTTTTACTAAACAGTAAAGAAATGTGTTTGTGAGATATGTCGATGAATATGAAGTCTGAAATAATTGCATTCTACTTAATTTAAAATATAAAATAACGAAAATTCAACAAAGATGAACTCAGGAATTTATGACATTATTTCCCCTTCATTATTACAGAATTTTGGAGGTCGATGGAACAGCTTTGGTCATCTTTTCATCTAGGTTTGTGTGTGTGTGTGTGTGTATGTGTGTGTGTGTGTGTGCGCGCGTGCGTGCGCGCGGATAAGACGTTTTAGTCCCAGACAGTTTAACCCACTTATTCAAGGGCACATAGATAATGGTTGGGAAGGTAGAGGAACTCAAGCTAGTTTAGGAAAGAATTGCTCTTACTTTGTAGATTTTTACAAAGCATCATAACAAATTATGTTGGAAACTTACTATATTTTTATTTGCTGTAAAGCAAATGGAATTTTATTAAAACAAAATTTTTATTGCTGAAAGCAACCTTAGAGACCATCATATTGAATCCCATCATGATATGGATGAGGAAAATGAGGTCCAAAAATGGTGAATACTTTCCCAAGGGTTATACAGCTAATTGGTAGAGAACCTAGACTAGAATCCAGTTCTTTTCAATGTGTTTTATCACTTCGCTATTCCTCCTACTTAAAAATGTGTTGTGTGCCACAATTTAGGAAAAGTCTTATTTTCAAAAAGCTTATAAGGTTATTTTATTTGTCACTTAGAGCATATTGTCTTAAAAAAATATTTTAAGTAGTGTTTAAGTTTCTGAGCTTCCTCACAGAAGCCTATATAAGCCACAGGTGACTTGGATTATAGTAATAAAAGTATTATTTCATGATAGCTAATTATTACTTACAATGTTGTGTCCTTGGAAGAGTACCATTCTATCTAGGAATTTTGTCTAGGAAATACTAGAAAAAACAATCTATCAAGTGATTTTCATAAGCACCAATGTTAATTTCCATGTCTGTTTCAGAAAACTGCCTTTGTACACCTCTGCTGTTATGTGAAAGAGGACAAAGGAAAAGTCCCTTTCTTTGTCCCTTTTTATTAATCCCTTTCTTGAGTACCTGCAGTATGCCAGGCAGTATGTAAAACACTGGTCAAACCAGGTATCTGAGGCTTCTACCCTGAAGGCACCAAACTGGATGCAGTGATAGAGAATCACTGGATAGAGATGCAGTCACTTAGATAAGGTGGTCTGGAAGGCTCTTTGACAAAGTGGCATTTAAGTTGAGTCCTGAAGTATAAGACAGAGCCACCTGTGTAGGTAGTGGGATAATCACTTCTCAGGTTCTCAGTTGAATGAGATTAAGAGCAATAACCCCCTATTGGGGACACCGTGAGGATTCCGAATCAACTCTATCCATACATGTATGTAGATTATGGCTTGAGTTCCCACCAGCTGGAGTTGGTCTGCCGCTCAGGTAGGTTAAATTGGTGTTCTCTCCATTGGATTTGGTTGCTGAACTATTAGACTGAAATTGTTTTAAAATATAATTTTCTTAATAAGCCAATATATCTCCTGTTTAGTTTTCTTTTTCTTTACCTAATGTCCTATATTGTGATACAATCTTACCCCATGGACAGCAGTGTTTTATAAACTGTATTAAATATAGCCTATCTGCAGTTACCTCCATTCAGAAGGACTTTCTCAAGTCCTTATGTCTCCCAGCCAAATAGATAAAAGATAATTTACAATTTTCAGTGATACCAGTAACCAGCCCTTTCCTTCTTTAAAGCTTTTCAGATGTCTGTGAGATTGCATCTTATTTTCAGTGGTTAGTAAGAATATTTTGCTTGACCTTCACGTAAAAGTCTCAGGCAAACTTGTCCTCATGCCAGTGTAGAAAACCAGAAAAGAGTCTGACTTTGTCATTTTTCTGGAAAAATATTTCATCCCCTTGGTGTGCAAACCTTTGGGGACAACCCTCTTCTTCCTTTTTTCCCCTACCAAGGTGAGGTCTCGCTATGTTCCTTTGCTGTTCTCAAACTCCTAAACTCACGTGATCCTCACACCTCAGCCTCCCCAGTAGCTGGAATTACAGGTGTGCACCACCATGCCCAGCTATGGACAACCTTCTTAAAGCTGGGCTTTAACTCTGATAAGCCTGTGTTATGAGCTGGTCCATGCACTGTACTGTTATTGTTGGCAAAGTGATCAGTGAGGTTGAGAGTTGAGCGCTATGGCACATGCCCACTCTGGAGGATGATTTCTGTAGGTGTGAGAGAAGGCTTTATAGGAGGAGAGGTCCGGGAGGGGGCCAGATGTGCTTCTCTTCAGCAGGTACTCTCATAGGCTTTGTGAAGCTTTACCTATCATACTTATTTAATGCTCACAACTCTGTGAGAGATAGGAATTGTTATTCCAATTTTAGAGAGGAGAAAGTGAGACACCGAGGAAGGGCAGATAACTTCCTACGCCACATAACCTAATCTCATCGCTGGTGAAGCTGGGATTCCAATCAATCTTTGGCTGACTTGGGAGACTTTTCCCACTGTTTTACAGGGATGTTGCCTCAGTGCTCTTCCATCCTGTTGTCATACAGATGATAATTCCTTTAATAAGGTGAAAAGAAAAAGAAGGCAGGTGATACCACCCATCATAGGTAGTAGAATCAGTTTTACAGATTTACATAATGAGAAAAGTCCTTTACTTTGAAAATTCTTGAGGTCACATTTTATAATAAAATCTTCTGCCAAATCGTGTTGCACATTTTAAATAATTTGTTTTTTTTTTTTTTTTTTTTTTGAGGCAGAGTCTCGCTTTTTTGCCCGGGCTAGAGTGAGTGCCGTGGTGTCAGCCTAGCTCACAGCAACCCCAAACTCCTGGGCTCAAGCAATCCTTCTGCCTCAGCCTCCAGAGTAGCTGGAACTGCAGGCATGCGCCACCATGCCCGGCTAATTTTTTATATATATATATATTTTTAGTTGTCCAGATCATTTCTTTCTATTTTTTGGTAGAGACGGGGTCTCGCTCTTGCTCAGGCTGGTCTCGAACTCCTGACCTT
>CAUYSK010047176.1:0-30088 GCA_963575035.1 Avahi laniger | reverse complement strand
TTTTTAGTTGTCCAATTAATTTCTTTCTAATTTTAGTAGAGACGGGGTCTCGCTCTTGCTCAGGCTGGTCTCGAACTCCTGAGCTCAAACAATCCGCCCACCTCAGCCTCCCAGAGAGCTAGGATTACAGGCGTGAGCCACTGTGCCCGGCTATTTCAAGTTTTTTGTGATTGCATACAATGGTGCTAGGGCTATCATCCTTGTCCCTGCTTCCTGGTGCACTTGTGCCTGTTTCGAATGTTCCCAGCAGTGGAACTGCTAGATGGTAGGTTACACAAACCTTCAGCTCCACTAGATCTTGTTAGTTCCCAAAGCGCCTCCTTATTTTTTCAGTTTATTTCACTTGCAAGTCCATCCTCAGCTCACTACACTCAGGCTATATGGACCTTCTTTCGGTTCCTTTGGCACATGTGCACCACAGTCACGCAGCCTTTGCGTCTGCTATTTTGTCTGCTGAGAGCACTTCCCCAGCACTCAGCCTAGCTAAGATCTCTTCCCTGGGAGCTCAGCTCTGCACATCACTGCCTTGGAACAGCTTTCTCTGATTTTCTCCCCAACCCCAAACAAGGTCAACCCCTCCTCCCTTCATATTAAGGGTGTCATAGCACCATATGCCTCTCCTTTGTGGCACTTGTCAGTTGCAATGTTCCATCTGTCTGTGCAACTATTAGAACAAAGTCTGTCCCCCCACCAAGCTCTAAGTTCCCTGAAAGTGGTGACCACTGTTTGTTCAAGCTGCTGACTTATCTCCAGCACCCAACACCATGCCTGGCATGTAACAGGTGAATGGTGTTATTACTCTAATAGCTATTCTAGGTTCTAACTCATATTCAAGTTCAGGATGTAATTTTCCAGCATGTTTTAACATTAATTAGCATCTGCTGGGGCTAAGATCATGACATACATGTAGACATGGTCCCTTCCCTCAAAGAGTTCACAGATTCACACCAATAAACATTATTGAGCTCGCTGGAGCATGACATATTCTAAGTGCTTAGCAACTGTTTAACTGAGTCAGAGTTCCCCACTAGTCTGAATAGTATAATGAGTAATGAGGGCCAGTGTTTACTGAGCACTTACTATATGCCAGGCATTGCGCTAAGTGCTTCACATTTACCTTCTCATCCCTGCTCACATCCAACTTGGGAGGTGTACTATTCTCACCTCCATTTGACAGATGAGGAAACCGAGCCTCAGGAAGGTGAAGTCATTTGCTGCAGGTCATACAGCTAGTAAATGGTACAGACAGAATTTCTCAGCCATAGCCCCTGAACTGTATCTCCTATAATGATGTGAAATTTCCCCTGCTCCAATTACACTACTTTCAGTTAGATTCCAGAGAACTGAGTTCTTAACCACGATGGTAAATTAATGATACCTACCATTGTCAGGCACTCAACTACTCATCATTTTACAACCATCTGTTCATTTTATTCCACAAGTATTTACTGAGAACCCACCATGGAGGCCAAGCTCTGTTCTAGAGGCTGGGAAGACAGAGATGAACAAAGTAGACATCCTAGTGAAAGGAGAAAAAAATCAAACCAGTAAGTAAAATGTATAATACGATCCATGGTGATCAGTGCTACAGAGAAAATGAAACTATAACATAACAGAGAGCAGGATGACTGGGGTCTCCATGGTCTGGTTTCATCTTCCCAACCATGTCTGTTATTTTCCCATCATACAAATGAGGAGGAGGAGGTTCAGAGAGGTGAAGTCACTTCCCCAGGGGACCAGAGTACACAGGCTGAGAAGTCAGGACTCTGGAAGGATTAAGGACCAGTCCTGCAATCACTCTTCGTTGTGTTCCTACCGAGTGCCTAAGATTGAGGTAGAGACAAAAAGAGCATCAAACCTTCTCCAGAGAGCTTAAGACCTATGAGCAGAAGACTCCTCAAAACTCTACTGGACTGTCAGTGAGGTGCTGAGGGCAGACATTAAGTATGATCACTGATGGGAGGCTGGAGTCAAGGCTCAGGCTGACAAATCGATACCAGAGATCAGGAAAAGAAGGGGAATGTAGGTCCCTTAGGACAGTGGTCCCCAACCTTTTTGGCACCAGGGACTGGATTCATGAAAGGCAATTTTTCCATGGATCAGGGTGAGAGGAGGGGAATGGTTTGGGGATGATCCAAGCACATGACATTTATTGTGCAGTCAAACCTCTCCGCTAATGATAATCTATATTTGCAGCCGTTCCCCAGCGCTAGCATCACGGTCTCTGCTCCACCTGAGATCATCAGGCATTAGATTCTCATAAGGAGATGCAACCCAGATCCCTCCCATGCGCAGTTTACAGTAGGGTTCTTTACAGTAAGGTTCACACTCCTATGAGAATGTAATGCTGCTGCTGATCTGCCAGGAGGTGGAGCTCAGGCGGTGATGTGAGCAATGGGGAGCGCCTGTAAATAAAGGTGAAGCTTCCCTTGCTCCTGGTGCTCACTTCCTGCTGTGTGGCCCGGTTGGGGACCGCAGCCCTAGGATATTTGGGACTTTTGGCTACTCCCAGGGCCCACCAGTCCCTGTTCTGCCCCCACAGTGGGCTTGTCTCTAGCCCCTAGGCCTTTAGTCAGGGAGACTGTGAGACACTGCACCCGGCCATGAGAGAGAGATATTAGACTGTTAACACACGACTATTTTATTATAATTGTGAGAGGCGTTCTGAATGAGAAGTTTGTGTGGGGGTAAACTCACCTGCTCTCAATTCCCAAAGGATGAATTTCTCTCTCCAGGCTGGGGCTAAGAGCCCACTGTCATCAGGGCAGGGTGGCTCCTGTCTGCAATCCCAGCACTTTGGGAGGCCAAGGCGGGAGGATTGCTTGAGGTCAGGAGTTTGAGACCAGCCTGAGCAACATAGCAAGACTCTGTCTCTCCAAATAATAGAAAAATTAGCCAGGCGTGGTGGTATGTCCCTGCAGTCCCAGCTACTTGAAGGCTGAGGCAGGAGGATCATACTCTCTGCCATGAATAGGTGCTGCAGGGCTAAGAGGAGGGTTTCCTGTGACTGTTGTTCTGTGTACAAATCAAGGATGTGCTCAATAAATAATTGGTGAATTAATGAGTGTCCTTTCAAGGAGGGTTAAAAAGCCACTGATGCCATCTGCAAAGAGTGTTAGAGTATGGTTAGCCAGAAAAAGAGAAAATTTCAGGAATGTTACTGTAAGATTTCTGGAAGGGTGAGTAGTTCTGGGACTTGGGGAGAACCAACTAGGGTGCCCGGCTTCCATTCATCACGCAGTTTTAGAGGAGCTGCTGGCACCGAGCTAGGTAGGAGTCCATCAGTGAATGGGGCAGACGGGGTCCTGTCCTCCCAGAGCTGGCAGGCAGTCAGGGAGAGTACAGGCAATGATAAGATGAGGTAGGAAGCACTTGGAGGTGGGCAGGAAAGAGAGAGCTAAGCTGATTGCAGGAGAAGCACCAGGAGGGAGGAGGGCTGGGGGAGGGAAGGGATCCGCATATGCAAAAATGTGGAGGAGGGAAAGTGCAGGTGTAGTCAAAGAACTCAAAAGAATTCTGCAAGGTCAGACTTTGAAGGTGTCGGTGGGGAGAGAAAAGATGGCCATCCTATCCATGGCCTAAGAGCCTTCCTGTTGGGTGAAGCTAAATTTCCCCAATCTGTCAGGGTTGTTAGGGTTCTGGAGTTCAGGAGGTCACCTTCATTTTACTTATTTATTTATTTTTTTAGAGATGGGGTCTCCTCTGTTACCTTGGCGCTATAATCATAGCTCACCATAGCGGCTGCAAATATAGATTATCATTAGCAGAGAGGTTTGACTGCACAATAAATGTCATGTGCTTGGATCATCCCCAGACCATCCCCCTCCTCTCACCCTGATCCATGGAAAAATTGTCTATCATGAATCCAGTCTCTGGTGCCAAAAATGTTGGGGACCACTGTCCTAGAACTCCTGGGCTGAAGCGATCCTCCTGCCTCAGCCTCCCAAGTAGCTGGATCTACATCATCTTCCTTGTAATGAAGACAAGGATTTACTAAGCCCTCTTCTAGAACAGTGGCTCATTCAATAGTCTGGTAACTCTAATCCATTTGATATTACAACCCCATTTTACAGATGAGAAAACCGAGACTCAAGTTTGGGCACTTTGTCCAAGGTCACATAGCTCTCTACATTTAAGGACTGCGAATGTACTTTTATGTAAATGCTTCTGTTTGAGCAGTGCCTTTTACATGAGGTAATGCATGTAAAAGCTTTTCTGTAATAGAGCCACATAAACACGAGGCATTAGTGGTAGTAGCTTTGCTGGACTTCTGGCTCCATCCAGTTCAGCCTTAAGCATTCGGGGAGCACAAAAGGGACAATAAGTAAAGCCAAAATGCCCAGTGGCCTCTCAAAATCCCCTGTGTCTATTCTGGTTCCTCTCAGGGGCACCTCCAGATATTATCTTCTGCCAAAGAGAGAGTTTATTTCTCAGAAGTTGCAAGATGTGGGCGGTTAGAAAAATCGGTAGCATCAACAACTACAAAAACTCCCGCAGCAGCCTGAACACAAAGAGTTAGAATTTTGAACAAAGGGCGGGGTGAGACCAGAAAGTAAATGCTGACACATGCTCTCTCCAGCTGTGAACTGGGGGTCTGAGGGCTGCTGCAAAGGTCATCTGTCTCCACATCTCTGGGCAGGAAATGCAATTCAATCCTCTCAGTGACTGATCACTTTGCAAGATTAATGGAATCCTCTCCAGCACTGGTCTCTGTTCTGATAGCACAAAAAGTGAATCAACCTTCTCTCCTCCCCTCTCCTCTTACTCAGCAAGGTCAGCTGATTCCCCATTTTAAAACTTGAAAACTTTTCTCCAGGAAATTTGTCTGTGACTGTTCCTTTGCAGGGTGAAATCCTGCCTTCTGGGGTAAGATCAAAAGGTGGCACTTGAAGGTCTGGGGACTTTTCTAGGCTTTTCATCTGTTTCTACTTCATCTTGCAAAATAAATTAAATGCAAAGGGCATGATTGTCCCTGAAAGGGTTAATTGCCAGCCCTCCTATCCGTCCCTGGGGGACTGTCCACCAATGGTAATTGAGCATGATGAAGTAATGCTTGGATTTTTATTAGCATTGGTTAACACACTTGTCCATCAATCCCAAGATGCAAGTTTTTAAAGAATCTTTTAACTTTTATGACTCTTTCTGGCATTAACCCCTTAATTAACTTACCTGTTATTTCTAAGTTTCCTTCCAATCTTCACACTGGAAAACAGATATTATAAAATGTAGAATTCTACATAGATAACTTAAGTCTTCCCAAAATGGCCAAGGCCTGACAGTCTATATAGATACACACACACACACACACACACACACACACACACACACACACACACACGTATACATTTTGCTCTTTCTTACTCATTTACTTAAATCCACAAAAGACTGAGTAGTTAAAAAAAAAGAAAGGTCTTCAGAAACTCCACTCACTTTAACAGAATTAGTATGGTCTGTTACCTCCCTAGATTAAAATAGATAAAAGTATTTATATTTTAATTTGCAAAATACAAAATATGGCAAAACTCCAAGATCCATTATGCTGGGTACTGGATACACAAGTCTTTGCTATATTTGTTTTCTATGCCTTTATGTTTGAAATATTTTATAAATTTAAAAGGTCACAATTGTTAAAAATGCAAATAATATATAAATATAAGCCCCTTAAAATTTTCCCTCCTCCTGGAAAAGATCAAAGATAATAAGTTTGCTGCTCTGTTCCAATCCTTTTTTTATCTTTTTTTTTGGGGGGGGGGAGAGGCATATATACACAAACATTATATGTAGCTTGTTTTTTTTGACATAAATAGGGTCATAATATACACTTTATTCTCTGACTTTTTTTTTTTAACCGATCTTAAACTTCTCCTGTGTATCACAACTTTCAGATTTAGCTCATCTTTAAATAATATTTTAGGATGAGGCAGTTCTATATGGAAAGAGCTCCAAGATTATAATCAGTGAAATGCAGGGTGCAGTGTGTCTATTTCCAGGATACAATAATAGAAGAAAATACATGGAGATGTTTGTCAATGTATAACTATTTCTGGGAGAATATGGAAGGACCAGGAATTGTTAACGAGTTTTCTGGGGACCAGAGGACTCAGAGGAGAAACTGGATTGGTGGCGGTGCGGGAGAAAGACTTACAATTTTAAAACAATTTTTAAATTGTGGACTATTTCACAAATATAATAGGATTTGTGAAATATTTCAATACACTCTAAAGAATGCTCTCAGATGCCCACTATGTGGATTAAAACACAGAAAGTCACCCAGGACCTCTTGCTGCTCACATTTTGTTCCTGAGTTAAGTCTTTTCCTGCATTTTGCGTTAATCAGTCCTTGCTTTTATTCATGCTTTGCCATGTAAATATCTATATCTAAATCTAAGGAATATTTATTTTGTATAGATTTACCTGATTTTGAATCACGTAGACTTAAAAAATGAAAAAAATGGACTTCATTTTTGAGTAAGTAATACATCTCTGTGGGAGAAAATTCAAAAGGTACTATGGCATATAAAATGAAATTTAAGTCTCTAAGGTTTAAAATCAGGTAACATTCATGCATATATGTGGTAAAAATGTTATATTCTACCAAAGAATAGGTTTTCTTCTCTTTTCCCAGTTCTTTTCTCCATTTTTTTTTTTTTGTCTTTCTAAAGGAAATTCTGTGCATAGAAAAGAATATATATAGATATAGGTATATCCCCTTTGGTCAGTTTACCTCAGCGGTCAGCACAATTTAGTGTTATTAGTATTCTGCATCTTGCTTTGGTTTGTTTTAATTTAAGGATATCATGAAATCACTCCGCATCAGCATATATATTAATAGTTACCTTACTCTGTTTAATGATTCACTAGCATTTCATTGGGCAGACAAATGGTGCAAGAATGATTTAATTGGTTCCCCAACTTTCAGACTGTTTTCAGACTTTTTCTGTTGCAAACAGGGCTACAATAGATTGCATCTTTGTGCTTGAGTCTATCAGCAGGATATATATCTGGAGGTTGTTACCTCTGCCTAAGGATTCCTGCTCCATCACCAATTATTTGTCCTTGAGAAGTTTATTTGTGAGATCTGGGCAGGTGGGACAATCTCATAGCCAACTGGCATCCTCTGGTGCCTACACACATGCTCTTGGCAGGCACTCAGAGAGTGTGGTTTAAGGGCTAACACTGCAAGCATTCACATTGTACCAGATGGCCTGTTCCAGGAAACCTTTGCTGATATCCTTGGCCCCCTTTCCCCACAGACCCTTCATTCATTCCACAAATGTTTCCAGAAGGTTGATTATGGGGACCTAGCATCAAATCAAACCTCGAGGTTTGTGTGTGTATATATATATATATATATAGCCTTGTATGTGAGTTAAGACAAATTCTGGAAAACATGCTAAGGCTGTGCTAATAAAGTAGACATACTAGCTGCATACAGCTACTTAACTTTAATTACAATGAAATGAAATTTAAAATCCAGTTCCTTAATCCCAGTAGTTACATTTCAAGTGCCCAATAGCCACATAGGGCCAGAGAGGCATCTGTACTGGACAGCAGTGCAGATATAGAATGTCCCCATCACAGTGTTGTATGGGATAGCCCTGCAGGGAGTCTTGGCATAGAGGTCAATCCTGTGGTCTGGGCTGTGGATTCTTACAAACTCTGGGTTCAAATTCTGGCGCTGTTATTTCATAGCTGCACAATTTGGCCAAGCAACTTGACCTCTCTTTGAGCCTCAGCGTGAAAGTGGGGAATTATGGCCCTTGCCTCACAGAGCTCTGGTGAGGATTCAAAGAGGTAGCACATGTGCGGGGCTTTGCGCATAGACGTAGTTAAGTTCTCAAAATTCAGGAGCTATTACAATTATCTATGAATGTGAGAACAGCTTCAATTTCTTAACCATTTGAAATCCTGGTTTCTGAGAGCTCCAACCAGAGTCAGTCCTTTCCTTGGGAAGCTGCCTGTCCATCGCCCTGTCCAGCCCGGGGTATGCCTACAATTGGAGCTGTTTCTTCTATCTTTTCTCTGTCCCCTCTGTCTTTGGGCCCAGAGCTGCTCAATCAACCTTTGATGAATGAAGAAATGAACGAATGGGGGAAATCCAGGCAGGATTTGACTGGGCCTTTTGTGAGAAGGAGCAAGAGGGTTCAGGAAATCATTATTATTATGTTTCAAATACAACTGGCCAGGCGGTGTTTCCCTGAAAGAAAAAGTGCATGTGTTTGATAAGCACCTTAAGCTCACCTACTATCTGCTCGGCTGGGACAATTAGCCAACACAAGGAGCTCAAGGGGCTTGGCCCTTCCCCCTTAGGCCCAAAATAACCTCCTCCCCCACTTTGAGCAAATGCTTGGAATTCTTTCAACTGAAGGACAAAGCCTTTCATCTGCCAATTACTGATAAAGAGAAAATGCAAATATCAAGGGAGAAGGTGATCCATCAAGGGCCCAACATTTATTGAGTGACCACTTAGGACCAGGAGGCAGGGCAGGCTTTTTGGGGCATCAGAGGGGGACAGACCCCAGGCTGGCCCATTATTCTCTCTGGTTTGTGGTTTCCTCTAGGTTTGTAGAGGGAGGTTATTAAATTACGTGACTACTCAACCCCTTCCCATTCCAGCAGGCCAGGAACTCCCCATCGAGGTGATATATGGACTTCACTGTTTTTACACTAAGGTGGCCTCCATTGGATCTCTTCCTGATGCCAGCTTTTGGGGACACTAGAGAAGACAGAAGGGTCTCAGGAAGGAAAAATGAATTAAGAGGATCAAGCATTCTATTTCTTGCTTTATTCCACTCAATTCACTTTTCACCACGCTCCAGCCATGCACCCTCCGGGGAACATGTTTATTTCATTATGGGGGAGTAGGGTCGGGGATCAGTCTCTGAAAGAGCATGTGATGGCCAAGCCAGACTCCAGTCTGAGCCCCAGCAGTGCCACACGCAGCTGTGTGATCCTGGTTGAGTGGCTTTGCCTTTCTGAGTCCCAGTTTCCTCCTCTGCAAAATAGGGACTAATAGGACTAGTTCTCTTAAAGGGTTCTTGTGAGAAAGGGAGCCACAAATAAAATGGTCCCTGGTCTTTGCCAGAGGCTAAAGGCAGAGCCTTCTCACTCACACTAAGGGCTTGTGGATTGATGCGGTAGAACCAACGTGGGCGATTTCAGTTTGGAAACAAATTTCGATGTTTGCCAGTCTCATCCCTACTTAAAAGATTTTTATAGCGATTGAACAGGAATTAAAATAAACTTCAAAGAGTAGCCTTTGGGGGTACTAGAAGGACTACAGAAAGATAAGACAGGAAACCTTAAGGTGAGCGAGGGGGAAGTTGTCTTTTTGGGTGACCAGTACGGACATGATGGTTCACATCCCATCTCTGGTAGGGAAGCCACTTCCTCCCCACATGTCTGTCTGATCGCTTGTTCACATGAGGACTATATGGGGGCCGAGCAATCCATCCAGATTCGTAATTTCTCTGAGTCTCAGATTCCCTATCTGCAAAATGACCTGCTCCAACTACCCCACAGCAGAAATAAAATGCCATGCGCAAAGCCTGCTGTCTACAATGTGCCTTTATTATAGTCCTCCTGCCACATCATCTTATCAGGATCTTTACCGTGAAGATCAGGCCTAGTAGCGCACAGGGAGTAAGGCTGGAGGGATGTTTAGGGCTAGCTCTTTTCAACCAGAGTCGACCTGTTGTTCAAGATGGCACTCCAGGACAACTCAGGACCAGCTGGGGCGGTCACAAGCACTAGTAAGAGCACAGGGAAGCATGCCAGTGGGCTAATGACATCACTCAGTCAATGATACCCCCGCTAAGTCAAGGGGTGCCCAAGTTCCGCGCCTCCTGTCCTAGAGCACCGCGCACCTTCGCACCGACTTTCCCCCCATCAACGACCAACAGGGGCTTACCTTTCGCTCGTCTGCGGGCTGCGTTAGGAGGCGCCAGATCTGATCACTCCTTCACTCCTGAGCATCTATTTCATCCTGTTGGCGAGCGCAAGGACCTTTAAAAAAATGTCCAACTTCTGTTTCAGGGCTCGTCGCCTAGTAAAGGACTCCACAAGGCGGGCAGAATGAATGAATGAAAGGCCACGTCTTCCGGTCAGCTGCGGTCTGAAAAGGCTCTAGTCTGGCTGTATTTCCTGTACCTGTTTGTGTGCGTGTTTGGGTCCGTATCTTTGAGTCCCGGGAGTTTAAAAGTTATGCAGTCCTTACAGGTATGGAGCTGAGCTAATTTCCTTCTGGGTCCCCCAACTGCCTCCTCCATATGGAAGGTCTGCAAATGAGGGGTCTGCAGAGGCTCACCCTTCACCCGCACACCACGAAAAAGACATGCAGTGTAAAAACAAAACAAAACAAAAATATATATATAAACGCAAAACGCTTTGAATTTAGGTCGGCCATGCAGGTAATAGGGTGGGGTGGATGAAAGAGGAAGAGGGGTAGCCCTGAGCAATGGGGGCAGGGACGGAGGTGGGGGGTCGTTTTGGGGGGTGCCAGGCCCCGGGGGCTTTCACGCCAGCATGCTGGGCTTGCATTTCCGCGCCTCCCGCTGAGGCCAGCCGTGCAAATCTGCACCTCCCTCCCCGCCCCCTCCTCCTTCCCTCCCTCCCTCCCTGCCCCGCCATCTCCGGGATGCGCCCGCCGCCTGCAACTCAGCCCTCCAAAAGTCAGCTCTGCACACAACTCCCGGGCGGCGGCGGCGCCTGCGTGCAGAGGCGCACTCGTGACCCAACAACAAAACAGCGATGCCAGGGCGCTAACGGCGCCCGGTGCCTCCCGGGCTGCCTCCCCGCCCCACACCTCCTCTGGCCGCCGCCCCCGCCCCCCCTATCCCGGGCCGAGGGCCCCCCCCCACTAACCCGGCCGCGAGCTCAGAGCGCGATCGGCAACAATGTTTACGTTCCGGGGATTATGACGTCGACGCCTCCCCCCCCACACACAACTGCTGAAAATGGTTTCCTAGGACTTTGCAAACGGATCTGCCTAAGTGTTGGTGCAAAACTTTGTAGATCTCGGCTCTGGCTTGCTTTATTTATTTATTTTTCGGTTTGTTTTCTTTGGTCTTCCCTCCTTCCCCCCTCGGCTAAAATGCAGGGGGCAGGAGCGTTGACAATTAATTGGTGAACTCTCCTAAAAAAATGGAGGCAGAGAAAGACTCTGGAAGAAGATTGGTGTGTAGCTTTTTTTTTTTTTTTTCAAATCTGTATCTGGTATATGATAGATCTTTTTTTTTTTTTTTGGTTGTTTCTTGCTGCCTTTTCTTTCCTTTTCTGTATTTTGCAAGAGGACCGGAAAAATATAATAAATTGCATGCAAAAGGAAGCAAGCGGCTTACTCCTCCAGTCCCTTCTGAGGCTCAGAGTCTCAGACACTTAAGTGGGGAGGTGGTAGCGCGGAAAGGCGTGGAGGGGGCTGAGCGGGTTCGGGGTTCGCCCGGAATCTGGGGGGCTGCGGGGCCGGGCGCTGGGCGGTGGATGGAGGAGGCAGGGGGATGCGGGGAGTGGAGGGGGAGTCTCCTTAGGAAGTGAGTGTGCGCGCGCCTTATGGGGAGATGAGGCAGCTGCTGGTGCGTTTTGGGGTCTCCGATCGGAGCTTTGTGGCGGGCCGCCTACCTCTCCCCCTCCCAAGCCCCGAACCTCCTCCCCCCACCTCGTCTTCTTGCACTGGCGGGCGATCGGCGGGGGCGGCTGGGGTCTCAGCCCTTCCATTTCAGCTTTCCAGCTTTCCTGGTAGCTCGGGGGCGGCTCCAGTGTTAGAAATGCCGCCGGCCCCCGGTTCCGGCTTCCCGGCTCTGCCGCCGCGGCTGCCGGGGCTGCTGTTACCGCCGAGCCGGGCGCTGCAGCGGCTCCTCCCGGGGCCTACATCTGCCCGGCCAGCCCGTGCCCGGAGCCCCCTCCGCGGGTTACATAACCAGGCTCCCGGCTGAGTGGGCAGAGGTCTACACAGCTCGGGGTGGGGGCAAGGGAGAGCCCCCCGATGTCCCTTCCATGGCTCCCAAAGATACAGAAGGGGACTGCTCCTTGTAGGGCGCAGCTGGATCCTGGGGGTGCGGGCCCCTTTCCTTATCCTGCTTTTCAGCATCTTTAGCATTTGCGCAAAGTTGCACGGGTTGCAATGGTGGGGTGCAGGGGGAGCGCAGCTCCTGCACCTGTTCGTGCTGGGCCCAGGGTGAGAGGCCACCCTCAGTCACCCCAATAATGTCCCGGGCTCTCTGGTTTGGGTCCTCGCAGCGCCCCATTGACCGCCAGGGATACGACGAGAACGAGGACCTGTCGGACGTGGAGGAGATCGTCAGCGTCCGCGGCTTCAGCCTGGAGGAGAAGCTGCGCAGCCAGCTGTACCAGGGGGACTTCGTGCACGCCATGGAGGGCAAAGGTGAGGCGCCCCCTCCCCGGGCCGTTCTCCGTGCCGCAGGCCGAGCGCACGTGGGGAGGGAGCTGCCGGTGGCTGGGTTCGTATTTCGCGCCCGCGTCCCCCATTCCAGGGGATCCGGTGACGAAACGAGGCCGAGCACTGGGGGGTGGGGTGGGGTGGCGAGGGAGGAGGCCAGGCGGGAAGGGGGGCTGGGCGTGGGCCTAGGCCCGACCTGCACCCACCAGCAGCCCCAGAGTGGGCAAAGCCAGGGGACGGGCAGCGGACAGAGGGACCTGGGGATGGACAGGCGGGCTGAGGGCGGGAGCGCTGCGTCCTCCCCCTCCCCGAGCCGGTTGCGCTCCCTGCGCTGCCAGAGGTGCCGCCGCCTGGCTGGAGCCCGGCTGTGGGCGCCCTTTGGACATCGGGGTGAGGCTCCCCCAGGCCTGAAGCCTCCCAAACCCCGAGCCATCTCGGGGTCTGCCTGTTAGGAACTGGTGATGGGGGCGCCTCAGGTTATAGGGGTGACATCCCCTCAGGCCTGGGGTCTGCAGAGCCGCGTCCCCTCATGGGTTCTGCCAGATTGGAGCAGGGGCGCGGTGTGCCCTAACTTGTTGGCCTGAGCCCCCACTTAGGCCTGAGCTCTCTTGCGCTGCAGCCTCCACAGTTTGAGGCCAGGAGTTGGGCTAAGGAGGTGACCCTTGCTTAGGCTTAGGGCTGAGATCCCACTCCTCTGGCAATTTGAAGTGAAGACGCAGGGCGCTTCTCTGGGAAACAGGATCTCTTCCCGGGATTGCGACCTTGAGAGCTGTGTCTCTTGTGGGCCTGCCCTCTTTAGAGCACAGGTTGGGAAGCTTCTGGGTTTTGAGTTTCACTTGAGCCAGAGACCTTCAGGGCCTGGGTTTCTCTCTGGCCCTCCTACTAGGAGAATGGCTGGGGTACTCTCCAGACGTTGGGGTGATGCTCCAGCTTGGGGCTGAGGCACCCCAGCCTGCAGCCAGTGGGGCTCCTGGTTCCGCAACCCTGTGGGGTTGGGGTTTCAGAGATGCCTTTGCCTACAGAGGCCCTCCTGGACTTTGTAAGTTCTTTTTTTCTTGGAGATTTGAGTTTCCTTTAGGTTGGTCAGTTTCCATTTTGTTTACCCTGCCCAACCCCCTTGGAAAATCCTTCAGTCAGTCCCCCAGTGAGCTGGTGACAGGAGAAGTGCCTCCCTCTTCCAGGTTCTGGTTGAGTGGCTGGCTGTGGCTATGGGTTAGCCCCTAGAAGAGGCCGTCCTAGTTTTGCATTTTTGAAGTTTCTCTTTTGTGCCCATTGCCTCCTGGGGCCCTGGGCTCTGCTGGTGGGAGGGGTAGTTGTGGGGGGGGGAAGAAATTTCTTCCAGCCTGCCAGGTCCAAGAGCAGGGTGCTAGTCCCAGCTGATGTAAATATCCTCCACATAAATGGAATTTTAATTCCTCTCCTTTCTTCCCCATTTTACTGAATCCTTTGGTGGATCCTATGAGGAAACAATATGCAAACTCTTACTAGTCATTTGTGAGGAATTCTCAGCCCAGGATTGCAGAGCTTTTTCTCAAGCTCATTGAAGGAAGTTGAAGCTGACCCAGGTTTTGGGGGACGGGGAGGGGTCTGGGTGTGTGGGTATTCAGGGGTTATTCCAACAAGGGAGCACGAAAGTATATCCTTAAATCTGCTGTCCGGCCCCTTTCAAAGGAGAGGGCCCAGGGTTTGCTAGTTAATTCAGATCTGGCCCCAAAACTGGAGGGAGGAGCTGAGAAACAGAAGGCTCCCATAGCCTGGATTCAAAATAGAAGCTTCTTAAACTTCTCTTCCTTTAAATCCTTAGGAATCCCCATTCACTGTGAGCCCCTGGGGATCTGAGCTGCGGAGGTCAGGGCTTTCCCCAGCTCTGGGTTTTGTTCTCTTCGGAGGGGAGTGATCCTGGCCGCCTCCTCCCCCAAGGCTGCCCTGTGAGCTGATTGCCTGGGCCAGTGGCTTGAGTGGCTTGAGGCCTCCTCTGTGTCCCTTCCAGCCAGCCAGAGAGGGCCTGTGCCCTTGCAGATTGCTTTAGGTACCTAAGGAATTGGGGGGTGTGAGGGTTTATCTCAGCCTCCCTCATCTCCATATTTGGGGGTACAGTGGAGTCAGATCCACTGGTTTGGGGTTTGAGGAAGAAAAGAAATTAGTCAAAGGCCTCCTTCACTCCCCAGGGTTTTGGATAAGGATTTTGGGGTCTATACTAGACAAACCCCAGACTGAAAACTGCCCTGCGAATCTTCCATGGGCCCCATCTACACAGCCTTCACCTGGGGAGCATCCCTCCCAGTTATCCGGATGAAGCAAGTATTGTGATGGCTGTGGCAGAATTTCACTCTTAAGACAACAAAGCTGTGCCCAGTTCCCTAGTTATTTTGGCATCAAATACACAGTTTCCAGGGAAACCGGCTTCCCCCCTCCCCTTCACTATGCAGGATATTACAATAAGATTTTCACTGATGCTTGGCTACAATGAGAGCCCTCCTCCCAACCTCTTCTCTGGGGCTTCAGATCCTCCCAGGTGGCATTCTTCAGTTTTGCTGTCCCTTTACTTTGCTAGCTCCACTTGGGATGTGTTTGTCTGTCCCTCTTTCGGAGCTGTAGCTGGGGCTCTTCCTGTGTGGGGCTCTTTGAGTGTCTCCCTCCGCAACCCTGGCTGGCCTTGGGCTGTTCATTGACAAGTTTGGACCGGCGGGGCATGCAGGGAATGACTGAGTAGGCAGAGGGCTGATGTTGGCGTGGCTTCTCGGGCTTTGCCTGATCATTCCCCTATCATTTTCCAGGGAGCTTTGGCCATATGGCTGATGCCTGCACATAATGGACCTCTTGCCCTTTCTCTGTCATTTTTCCTCCCCTAACCAAAGGATCATGGTTCATTTGCTCCTCCATGACTTAACCAACTTGTTTTAATTCAAATATCCAAACAGATTTCAACTATGAGTATGTACAGAGAGAAGCTCTCAGAGTTCCGCTGATATTTCGAGAAAAGGATGGACTGGGAATTAAGTAAGTTGCTGAAACAAATCGCCTCTTCCCCTGTCTCCCTTCCTAACACAGTTCATAGCTTGGAGTAGATGTCTTCCACACTTTCCACACCGCTCATCCCTGAGAAGGATCTTTTTTCATGATCTGGGTACAGCATCTCTTTATTCAAGTTCTTTAGGGGAAAAAACTCTCCAAGGGTGCTTACTTCACAGGGTTGACTTTTTCCCCTAACCCATCCCAGTTATGTACAGCGACTTCCTACAGAGAATTGTACCTCTCTTCCTTCTCCTGCCCCCAAATCAGGAAACTGAGGGAGGGCCTGAGCTGCAAAGAGAATAGCCAGCCTCTAAGCCCAAACTTGGGGTACCTAGATACACGTATTCTACACAGACTCCTGCTATGGGGAGGGTGTGTTTCCTGAGGTGCCAGTGTGCCCCCTTTCTTTGCCTACCCAGCAGCCTGCCTCTCTACTGTGTCTGCTTTACATTCTTGCTGAGATCTGCCAGAGCTCCAGGTGGTAGGCTGGAAGAACAGGTTTCCGACCCTTGGGCAGGGGCAGGGGAGGAGGCTTAGGGTGGCATCCAACGCTGACTCCCTCTCTATTACCTACTGCCAGACTTGCTTGGGACTTTCATTTCTGTGATGAGGAATTAAACCTTGGGATCATTGTTAATTAATAGCGAATGTCACTGCAGTCACCGTTCTGTTATTGCAGCCAATGTTGTCAAATCCCGGGACCTGGTGTGATGTGTCTTTTTCTTTTCCTCTGAACTTAAAGGGGTCCCCCTACTTTCCATCCTACTCCTTAAGGAGAGTATTTTCTAGAGGGAGAAAAAGACACGGAGAGGGCTCCCTACCCTAAAAGAAAGCAGGTGTTTGAATGCCCAGCTCCAGCCCTTACCCTTGACACTACACTTCAGGCTTGCCCAGAAAATGGGGTGCACAGTGGGCCCAGGGTGGGGTCTAGCTCTGTTGTTTCTGGCTTTTCACCAAAGGTCTGCACCCCTTTTTCCAGGATGCCTGACCCTGACTTCACAGTCCGAGACGTCAAACTCCTAGTGGGTAAGTTGCTGGCTGTGTGTGGCTCAGAGATGCTGAAGTAGGGAGGAGGAGAGAGGAAAGGGAAGGAGGCCTTCACCACCTGCCTGTTTAGACTTTTAACTGCTTCTGGAAAGAGAGTCCCCACGGGAGGAGGCAGGAGCAGGTGTGAGCTGCAACCGTCTCATTCTGGAGAACAGGTCAGATTGCAAAGTCATAAGAAGCTGTATCAGAGGGCGTTTGCCAGGACGGTTTTATGAGGCCAGTTTGGACCCTAGCTCCAGCTTAGGTGTCAGCAGCACAACCTTACACCTCTCCTTCACATTTTGTTTGTGGGTTGCTGGGTAAACACTGGGTGCTTTGTGACCCCTGAAAGACTTTCAGACTTTTGAGGGGGAGGGATTGTTCATTCCTCCTGCTTCCTCAGGGTTCTAGACAGGCCCAGGGCAGGGCTCACCACGGAGTGCTCAGCAAACCCATACGAACTCGCTGAGCACCTGCAGAGTGTGGCTGATGACTGAGCGCTCCAGACTCTCAGCCAGGTAGCAGGTGGCATTTCAGATCTTACAGGCAGTCGTTCGGGAAATCCATTCTTTCCAGAAAAAGGCTTCTTGCCTACATGGCGGGCAAATTCACAGCTGTGAACCTGAAAGGCAAGATCCCTGCCCTCTTGGCTGGAGCAACGGGCAGTACAGAAGTAAACTGTTTTTAAAACTATCCGTCTTTTCCCAGGGCGATAAGGGCCGTGAAGAATAAAGCGGAGTGATGGGTGGAGCGTGGTGGGACTGTATTGCAGGCAGGGTGGTCAGGGAGGCCTCTTTGGGGTATGGTGGGGCATTTTGGCAGAAACCTGACTGGTGAGAATCAGCTGTAGGAAAGAACATTCTAGGCTGAGGGACCAGGAAGGGCAAAGGCCAGGAGGGTGGGTAAGCTTGGCTGTGGAGGAACTGAGTGAGCCAGGGCAAAAGCAGCAGGAGAGATGGAGGAGGCGTGGCCCGGCTTAGGGCCTGGTGGGGAATTGGGTTTGACTCCTACTGGGAGGAGAAACCGTAGTGGGTCCTTCAGTGATAGGATTATTTTCTTGCGAGGGGGAGTTTAAAACATTTTTAAAATTGAGACTGAAATTCACATACTATAAAATTCACCATTTAACCAATTTAAAATGTAGAATTCAGTGGTGTTAGTTTATTTACAATGTTGTACAATCATCACCAAAATGCCCCAAGACTCTGGTCCAATACACCCATCATAAAATAAATATCATAAATCAAAAGTTCATTTTTGACTTACAATGTTTTCAACTTATGATAGATTTATTCAGACATAACCCTATCGTAAGTTGAGAAATGTACTGAATGCCTAATTCTTTCTCACCATCATAAAGTTAAAAAATCTTAAGTCAAACCATTGTAAGTCAGGGACTGTCTGTATTAATTCCAGAACACGTCTGTCACCCACAATAAACCATGTACCTCTCTATTCCCTCCTCTCTCTATTCCCCGGTGACCACTAATCTGCTTTTTGCCTCCATGGAGCTGCCTATTCCGGACATTTCATATAAGCGAAATCAAGTAATATATGGTCCTTTGTGTCTGGTGTCTTTCACTTGTATAATGTTTTCAAGGTTCGTACATGTATAGCATGTTATCAGTACTTCATTCCTTTGTATTGGCTGAATAATATTCTACTGTATGGATAGACTGCGTTTTGTTTATCCAGAAACATTTGTTTGTTTTTGGACATTTGTTGATGGACATTTTGGTTGTTTGTACTTTTGGGCTGTTATGAATAATGTTGCTGTGAGTGTTCATGTACAAGTTCTTGTGTGAATATACATTTTCATTTCTCGTGGGTATATACTTACGAGTGGCATTGCTAGATCACATGGTCACTGTGTTTAACTTCCTAAGGAAGTACTAGCGTGTTCTCAAAAGCAGCTGCACCATTGTACACTCCCATCAGCAGCACCTGAGGGTTCTGGTTTCTCTATATCCTCACCAGCACTTGTTGTTGTCTGACTTTTTGATGATAGCCGTGCTAGGGGGTGTGAAGTGATGTGATCTGATTGAAAGTTTATAAGAGCCTGCCCTGGTGGCTGTGTGGAGGATGAAGGCAGCTGGCCTCTGGTGTGTCAGGTGATCCAGCCAGAATAATTGATCCAAAAGTGTATTAACAGGTTCATAGATGAGGCCGAGCATGGTGGCTCACACCTGTAATCCTCGCTCTCTGGGAGACTGAAGCAGGAGGATCACTTGAGCTCAGGGGTTCGACACCAGCCTGAGAAACAGTGAGACCCTGTCTCTACCAAAAAGAAAAAGAGAAAAAAAAGAAAAGAAAAAACCCCCCAGGTACATAGAAGGGGGAGACCCAGTTGGCTGTAAGGAGATGGTGCTGAGGACAGATGGAAGGGTCTCAGTTAATTGGAGAGGACATGCCTTGCTCAGGAAACAGATTTTTTTTAAAGCTGGATTCTTGAAATGCTGAAGGAAGTGAACATCAGAGTAGGAGACAAACGATTCCAGCAAGGGACAGAAGATGGGACAGTGCACACTTTAAATCAAGTCTCGGCACAGGCAGCTTGGCCTGGTGTCTCAAACCCGGCCCAGCCTTTGCTGTTGGACAGTCTCAATTTGAGGTCCAACTCCCTGAGAGCTACTTAACCCACCTAAGCGTGGGTCTGTTCGTGTGCAAAATAGAGCCAAGAACAGAATCTGCCCAGAGGGGGCTTATATAAGAATATAAATGAATGAATCTTAGCAATATCCAGATGAGGAGTGCTCAATCAGTGGCCCTGATCATTTATTATAATAGAAGGATATGGGTCGATGATTCTCTTTATGAGCAACGATTAAAGCCAAACCTCAAATCTGGGGTTGAGGCTGTATCACGATCTAACAATTTCCTAAATACTGTTGCTCCCCATTCCCTTTTGAGATACTCTCAAACCTTTTGCAGGTTTCTGAGGCTCTGGTTGTGGCCAGGTTGTCTCTTCTTCCCTGGGGCCTCGGTCTTCTCAACCTGGAAGCCAGAGGGGCTACAGACTCATCTCTACTGTCCAGTTAGATGGTCCTGACGTCCTTACCAGCTCTGGAATAGTCTAGGATGGTGAGGGAAGCCAGAACAGTTGTACCTGCCTCCATTTCTATTGGCATTTCTGTGACGATCAAATGGAATGATGAATATTAAAGTACTGGGCGTGGTGGCTCATGCTTGTAATCTTAGCACTTTGGGAGGCCGAGGCAGGAGGATCGATTAAGGCCAAGAGTTGTAGACCAATCTGAGCAAGAGCAAGAGACCAACCGTCTCTACAAAAAATAGAAAAATTAGCCAGGTCTGGTGGCGTGCACCTGTAGTCCCAGCTATTTGGGAGCCTAAGGCAGGAGAATTGCTTGAGCCCAGGAGTTTGAGGAGAGTGAGCTATGATGATACCACTGCACTACAGTCTGGGCAACAGAGCAATACCCTGTTCCCCCTGCCAAAAAAAAGTGCCTTGTGGAGGTATAGTCCACTCTGCCTCAGAGGGGTGCCCGAGATGGCAGTCAGCGTGGAGAATTATCATGGCCATTTTGGTCTCTGAGCCACACACAGGCTTCCAGAGAGTGGTGATAGGGCACATTTGTCGTAAGTGACCTAAGTGACAAATGTAACTCAAGCTGGCCTACGCAGAAGGAAATTCATTGGCTTAGGTTAACAAGTTCAGGGTGTAGCCTCCAGGCACATGCAGATCTAGATGCTCAAAAATGACCTCAGGAAGTCAACTCTGTTTCTCCTTTCTGCTGCTTTCTGGGACAGATTCCTCCCCGTGTGGTGGTAAAGAGGGAAGCCAGCAGCTCCAGGCATCTGTCCCGCCAGCTCAGGGTCCCCCATTCCAAACCCTCAGTCCTTCCATCGTATGTCTCTGGATTGGCTCTGAAGCCTTTGTGCAGCCCTAAGCCAGGCTGGGTCAGCCCTGCAGAACCACGTGGACTGAGAGTGGAGAAGGAGCGATTCTCCAGGGTTGCTGGGCGACATAAACATGCCCCTGACAGCAGTGGGTAGTTCTGCTTTGGAGGGCAGTGTTGGGGGGAGGCTGGGCCAACTCTCCCGGTCAGTGCGGGGTCCCAGCCTCTGTCTTCCAGCCTCTTGCTCCTGCTCCAGGCAGCGCATCGTGGGGGGTGGCTGTTTGAGAAGGGGGCTGGTGCGTGGTCAGCGGTCCAGGCCACAACTTGGGGCTACAGACTCTTCTCTGATGTCCTAAAGTTGGGCTTTTTTCCATTGGCAGTCTGTTCCTAGCTCCCTGCTTTTTTAGAAAAAAGGCATTTTCCATTTCTGTAATATTGTACACTTAAAAAAACCTTTTCATTAAAGTATAGTATGCATATAGAAAAGCGCACACATTCTGACTATATAGCTTGGTTAATTTTTTTTTTTTTTTTTTTTGAGACAGGGTCTCACTCTGTCACCCTGGCCGGAGTGCAGTGGCGTCATCATAGCTTACTGCAGCCTTAAACTCCTGGGCTCAAGTGATCCTCCTGCCTCAGCCTCCCCAGTAGCTGGGACTACCACATCCGGCTAAGTTTTTCTATTTTTAGCTAATTTTTTCTATTTTTAGCTGATTTTTTCTATTTTTAGTAGAGACGGGGTTTTGCTTTTGCTCAGGCTGGTCTTGAACTCCTGACCTCAAGTGATCCTTCCACCTTGGCCTCCCAGAGTGCTAAGATTACAGGCATGAGCCACCATGCCCGGCCATAGCTCGATTAGTTTTAACAAAGCGAACACGTCAGGCACGACTGAGTTTTGTCTGTTTTCATCTTTATGTCAGTGGAATCGTGTAGAACATCCTCTTTTGTTTTTGGCTTCTTTCATTCAACTTTGTGTTTATGAGATTCATCCATGTTGTTTGTTGTGTGTGTTTGTAGATTTATTTTCAGTGTTATATAGTTTCCATTCTGTGAATATTTTACAATTTATCATTCTACTGTTGATGGGCACCTGGGTAGCTGCCAGTTCTAGGCTATCGGTAGAGTGCTGCTTTGAATATTGTAGAACATGACTTTTGGCGAACATATGGATGCATTTCTGTTGGGCATATACTTCAGAGTGGAGTTACGTGGGTCATGGAGTGTGCTTATGTGTTCAATTTTAGTCCATACTGTCAAATAGTTGTCCCAAGGGCTTGGTCTGGTTCTACTTGCTCCGTATCCTCGCCAGTAGTTGCTGTTTTCATTCTTCTCATTGCAGCCACGCTCCCATGCTGGTAGGAGTATAGTTGTATCTCTTTTAGTTGGCGTTTCTCTAAGGGCTAATCAAATGGAACTCTATTTCATGTGTTTGGTGGCTATTTGGATATCCTCTTGTGTGAAATGTCTGATCAGGTCTTTCCCTCATTATTTTAAAGGGTTGTTTCTTGTTGATTGTAAGGTGTATTAGTTTGCTAGGGCTACCATAACGAAGTACCACAGACTGGGGGGTTTCAACAACAGAAATTTATTTTCTCACAATTCTGGAGTTAAGAAATCCATATAAATGTTTCTGCTAAATGGGAGAAAAAAAAAAATCCAAAATTGGCCAGGCACGGTGGCTCACGCCTATAATCCCAGCACATTGGGAGGCTGAGGCGGGAAGGATTGTTTGAGGCCAGGAGTTTAAGACCAACCTGAGCAACGTAGCAAGACCCCATCTCTACAAAAGTAAAAAAATTAGCCGAACGCGATGGTGCACGCCGATAATCCCAGCTACTTGGGAGACCTAGGCAAGAGGATTGCTTTAGTCCAGGAGTTTGACGTTGCAGTGAGCTATGATGGTGCCACTGTACTCTAGCCTGGATGACAGAGCGAAATCTTGTCTTACAAAAGGAAAAAAAAGAAAGGAAGAAAGAATGAAAGCCAAGATCGAGGTGTCGGCAGATTTGGTTTCTTTGAAGGTCTCTCTCCTTGGCATGTACATGAGTATCTTCTCCCTGTCTTTACATAGTTTTCCTTCTGTATGTATCTGTGTCCTAAACTCTTATAAGGACACCAGTCACATTGGATGAGGGCCTACCCTCAAGTCTCCATTTTCACTTAATTATCTCTTTAAGGCTTTATCTCCAAATACGAATACATTCTGAGGTATTGGGGGTTAGGACTTCAGTACATAAATTTTTGGAGGGACACAATTTAGCCCATGACATAAAAGTTCTTTATATATTCTGAATATGAGTCCTTTGCCGGTTATATGTATTCTAAAAATCTTCTCCCACTTTGTGGGTTGTTTTCACACTCCTAAAAAGGCGTCTTTGAATGAACAGAAGTTCTTAATTTAACACAGACTATTCAGCTCTACTTGGTCCATTAGTTCTTTTTATGTCTTGCTTATGACATTTTTGCCTGCTTCTAAGGTCATACAGATTTTCATATGTTTCTCTCAAAAAGCTTTATTGTTTGAACTCTCACATTTATATCCGTAGTTCATCTGGAATTGATTTTTGTGTTTGGTGGGAGATCAAGGTTAAGATCCTTTTTTTTTTTTCTTCCCTGTATGGATATCCAGTTGACCCAGAACCATTATTTAAAAAAATGCCCTCTCCCCATGGCACTAAAGTGTTGTTTTGTCATGAATCAGGTGACCGCATTTGTGCAGGTCTGTTTCTGGATGCTCTGGTCTGCTCCACTGGTCAGTTTGTCTGTCCTGTGGCCATATATTGTCTTACTTAACTTTATAATAGGACTGGGTGTGTGATAAAGCCTTCCAGCACTTGTTCTTTTTCAAGATTGCCTTCTCTTATCACCCTTTGCATTTCTATATGAATTTTAGAATCAGCTTGTCAATATTTTTCAAAACCCTGCTGTGATTTTGATTGGAATCCTGTTGATTCTATGGATTAATTGAGGAAGTATTTGTCATATTGATTTTTCTCACTGGTAAACATGACATATTCTTCCATGTATTTGTAGGTTGTTTTTATAGAAGACTTTCCTATCTTGTTGGATTTATACCTAGGTGTTTGATTTTTGGGAGGTTGCTATTTTAAGTTAAGGAATCATGCCATCTACTACAATATCAGTTTTATTTCTTCCTTCCAATCTTTATGCCTTTTAATTTATTTTCCTTGTCTTATTGCACTGGCTGGGACCTCCACTCACTTTATACTTTTAAAAGATATTTTACTTCCTTTATTCCTTTTGATTCTTACAAGAGCCTCTGAGGCAAAGAGGAAGCATGTTGTTTTTCCCTGCAAGTTTTTATTTTGAAATTTCAAACCCACAGGAAAATAGCAAGAATAGTACAATGAACAAACCATATGCGTTCTTGACTGAAGATTCTCCAGTTGGTAACATTTTGCCACATTTGATTTGTTTTTTTTTTTTTTGAGACAGAGTCTCTTGTGTTGCCCTGGCTAGAGTGCCATGGCGTCATCCTAGCTCACAGCAACCTCACACTCCTGGGCTCAAGCAATCCTCCTGCCTCAGCCTCCCGAGTAGCTGGGACTACAGGCATGCACCACCATGCCCGGCTAATTTTTTCTATATATTTTTAGTTGTCCAATTAATTTCTTTCCAATTTTTAGTAGAGACGGGGTCTCGCTCTTGCTCAGGCTGGTTTCGAACTCCTGAGCTCAAACAATCCGCCTCGGCCTCCCAGAGAGCTAGGATTACAGGCGTGAGCCACCGCGCCCGGCCACATTTGATTTGTTTTTCTCCATACATCCCCACTTCCCTCCCTGTTCCCCACAAACAACATATACATTTTGCTGAACCATTTGAATTTTCGGCAGAAATCATGGTCTGTCACCCCTAAATACTGCAACAGGTATCTCCAAGAACGAAGGGCATTCTCCTGCAAAATCTCAGTAAAATTATCAACCATACCTGGGAAATTTAACATGGATACAATATTAATACGTAATATACAGTTTCCCATTTCTCCCAAAAATGTCCTTATAGCTGTTATTTTCCTTTTGCTTTTTATCCGGCATGCAAGATCACAAATTGAATTTATTGCCATGTCTTTTTTACCACCATCTCCCTAAAAAATTTCCCTAGTCTTCTTTTTTTCTTGGCAGGGGGGTTATGAGTTAAACATTTTTGAAATGACTAGTCCCATTGTTCTGCAGATGTCCTTTGCTTGGGGTTTATCTCATTGCTTTCCTATGAGTCCATTCAGGTTATAGGAAGATTATATAGGGGTGATGCTGTGTCTTTCTCAGTGTATGACTGTGGTCCCCAACCCCTGGGCCGCAGAGCCCTGCCTCTCACCCCCCACCCGCCTCCCCTCCCACCTTCCCTGCCAACCACCTCCCCACCCCCGATCCGTGGAACTACTGTCCTTCCGTAAAAGTTAGGGACCGGGAGTGGTGGGGGTGCCACAGAGCATTTGTATTTACAGCCTTCACTTTCATCACGGCCTGAGCTCTGCCTCCTACCCAGGTCCGTGGAAAAATTGTCTTCCATGAAACCAGTCCCTGGTGCCAAAAAGGTTGGGGACTGCTGGTGTATGACATCATGTCACGAAGAGGCACATGCTGTTACTGGGCCCCGTGATTGGCACCCAATAATGGTTGAGCTTGATCACTTTGTTAAGGTGGTTATCCGTTATTAATAGATTTGTCTGTTGTGCCTTCTTCCATTTGGTGCTAATACGTAATCTTTGGGAGGTGCTTTGCCACTGTGAGTAACCTGTTCCTCAATAACCTTTCACCCCACGGGTTTAACATCTATTGTTGATTGTTACCTGAATCGGTTATTGTAATGGTGGTTGCCAAAGGAGTTGTTCTTACCTCTGTTTCATGAGGAATTGGAACCCCAGGGCCTTTTGGCCCCTTGCCGGCGTCACATGGTGGCAACATTCGCAGAATGCGGACTCAGAACTAGGTTTTTACATCAGACCAATTTGGGACCCAAGGTCGGGGGTGGAGTTGTGTGACCCTGTCCTTCCCTTATACCTCCCAGGGTCTCTGTCCTGGATACTTCACTAAGAATATTGGGATATTTTTACTTCTAGGGATTGGAGGTTGAAGGGATAAGGGGTCCAAGAAAGAGAGAATTCTTTTTGCTTCTGAAGATGCTTTAAACCTGGCCAAAGGTAGCCATAACGTGCTGGGTCCATACTGATGTCATTGAGGGATGGGTGGCCCATGGCTCTGGGGTCTTGCATATTATTTCTTTATTGGATTTCTCTCTAATGAGGGTATCCAAGCCAACTAATGCTTTCTTTGGCCCCTTTTCTTGAAAAATCTTCATGATAAATTACTTCATTCGGTATTCATTTATTCATGCAATTATACTAATAACCACCTATCTTTTATTGAATGTTTACCATATGACATCACTTTGTCCTCACCAATAATCCTATGACGCAGGTGTTATTGTCCACTTTTTTAGGTGGGGGATCTGAGGCTCAGAGGGAACAAACCACACTGAGTGATACTAGCACTGATTCCTGCTCTGGGTGTTTCCAAAGCCCATGTCAGGGCTTCTTCCTCCTTTTCCTCCTCCTCCTCCTCCTCCTCAACCAATCCTTCCCTCACGGCTGTTCTGGGCGTCTGTATCGTGTGTGGTCCTGTGCTAGATGGGAGCGTTAAGGACATTCCCGAGACATGGGCTCTGCCCTTGATGGGCTGTGTTTAAGGAAAAGAGTAAGTTCTTACTCCTTGGAAATCAAAGGTGGCTGACTTGTCACCAGGCCTCTTAAACGTTTGTTTAAAAATCATGGACTTTTAAAATTTTAAACTTGAAACCAGGAGAGAAGTCAGAGTTGGACAGGCAGGTCAGGGAGGCATCATCCAACTGGCAGGACAGATAGAAATGCAAGGAGGGAGGTCTCAGCCATGGCCACGCTACCCTGAGAGCACCCACTCCTGTCTGATCTCACAGGCTAAGCAGGGTCGGGCTTGGTTGGTCCTTGTGTGGGAGAAACGCAAGGAGGGAAGGAGCTGAGGGTCACAGGCCTGGTGTGAGGAGGGTCTCCGTTATGCTGTCTGGTATGTTGTCTCTTCACCCGCCTCACTGATTTGTTTTATTTCTCCATTCCTGGAAAGCTGGCTCTCTGAAATCAAAATCTTAATTGTTCTAGGAGCCTAAGGGAACTATAGTCGCTCCTGCCCTCTATTCTTCCTAATATGAATCACTGTTCCTGTGGGTCACTCCTTAAAACATAAATAACAGCATAAGCTGCTGTTCACTAAGTTCTTATTATGACCCAGCGACCTCTCCTGTATTATTTTGTCTGATCCACATAAAACCCCATTTATTGCTGTGCCCATTTTATAGATGTCAAAACTGAGGCTCAGGGATGCTTGTCCATAGTCAAATAGCCAGTGTGTGGAAGAGCTGAGATTTAGCCCATGTCGGTCTGACCGTGGAGCTTGTTCTGTTAATTTGTTCTGCACAGTCCTGTGGCTGACTCTGGGTGTCTCATACTCCAGACGTTCTTGATGGTGTTGGCTTGGGTATCTTTTCTGATCTTCTGGCCTGATTGGTTTTAGCCAAGATTTGTTAGTCTTAGACCCATCCATGTATGCATGTTGGGATCTTGAGCCTAGAGGCCAGAGGACAGTCCTGGGGATAATTTTAAAAGATGCAAAGATGAGGAACCAGAAGATACTAGCGCTTAGGGACAGCCTTGGCATCCACGCGCTTATTTCACAAGGAGAAACCTGAGGCCTAGATCTGAGGAGAGACTTGCCCCATGTTGTGCTGTGACTCCCAGCCTTGGGCCTTCCCCTTCCCTACACTTTTGCACCTTCGGTTTGGGACTGTGTCCTCTGCTTTTAAGTTTACAAAGTGCTTTTCATAATTGTGTCAAGGCTGGGTGAGGTGGTTCACACCTGTAATCCCAGCACTTTGGGAGGCCCAGGTGGGAGGACCGCTTGAGGCCAGGAGTTCAAGACCAGCCTGAGCGACATAGTGAGACCCTGTCTCTACAAAAAAATAAAAATATTAACAAGGTGTGGTGATAGACACCTGTAGTCCTAGCTGCTTGGGAGGCTGACGCAGGAGGCTCACTTGAGCCCAGGAGTTGGAAGTGGCAGTGAGCTATGATCAGGCCACTGCACTATGCTCTGGAACATAGAGCAAGACCCTGTCTCTGCAAAAGAAAAAAAGGATTAACTGGGTGTGGTGGCACTCGCCTGTAGTATTTACTCGGGAGGCTAAGGCGGGAGGATTGATTGAGCCCAGGAATTTGAGGTTACAATAAGCTATGTTCATGCCACTTGCCACTGCACTTTAGTCTGAATGACAAGAGCAAGACCCTGCCTCTAAAAAAAAAAAAAAATTGTGTTAGGTCAGTATGACTGGTCCTGTGTTCACTACTTTAAAAATGAGGAAACGAGGCCCAGAGAGGTTCAGGGATTTACCGAAGGCCTATTTCTAGAAATAGTGGAGTGGAGTGGGATTCGAACCCATGGCCAGTGCTCTTGCTAATAAATGCTGCCTCTGGGAGATGGATGAGGAGATGGGCTCAAGTAGCAGAATAAAAAACCGGTCTAGTAACTGGATGATAGAGAAGGTTCCAGAACTGTGAGGTGGAACAGTTCTGTGCACCTTTCGGATAGCAGGGCTCACTCAGGGGGAGTTTGGGGTGCTGCCTGTGTACGTGTGCTTCGCATCAGCCTTCAAGGTGACTTTCAGCAGCCTCGTCCTGGCCCTGTGCCCACGGCTCTTGGGGCTGACTGATGGAGCCTTCAAAGCAAGGGCCACGGGGCCAGGGATTAATTTCCGCAGCTGGAATCTGTTGGAAGCGTGTGCAGCCCGGGAGCCCAGAGCATGGATGCGACCGGGAGGAGGAGGGAGAGGGAGGGAGGAGGCGGTTGGCCTGCTTAGGAACTGCAGGCACCGCTCCCACGTGGAAAGTTTCTCCTGTAACCCATTGACTTAGGGGGCCTGATAGCTCCAGCATCATGGATCTCCTGTGAGTTCCAAAGGGCAGCTTGTCCCTGTCGCCTGCTCTAGGGGTGGCTGCTCCTAAAAACTTGGAGGGCTGCATTCCATTCTTGGCACCGATCTGTCCCTTCTGTCCCTTTGGGGCACTTGCCTCCTCCCTGGTGCTGAGCCTCTTGCTCCCACACCGGACCCCCAAATCCAGGCCCCCAAGCCCAGACCCCCTTTGCTTCTGTGGCAGATCAGACCGGGAACCCGAGACGATGGACCGCGAGTTCTTAATCTCCTAGCTGAGGCCGAAGGGGACTGGCAGGCCCTCGGTGTCCCCGCTCACTCCTTGGGCAAGCCTCTGGGTGTCCTGCCGCAACTGCCAGCATGCCCCCCAGGTCACATTTAAGGGAACTAATCTGAGTATTCAGGGGAACTAGACTAAAAATCAGTGTGTCAGCCCTGGGAAAGGACCTAAAAATGCCCTAACTTGGTGGTTTTCAAAGGGAAATCCCAGGAATCCGGGTCTGAATTCTGAGCACCCCCTGCCTCCCGCTGCAGCCCGGGCTGCTTGTTTTTATTTATATATTTGGCTCTGGTCAAAGCTTCTGTGGAAGAAAGAGTTCTGTGGCAAAGAAAAAAAGAAGTATAAAGTCAACTTCTTCCTGCCTTTACACGCAAGGCAACTGAGGCCTAGGGAAGGGTCAGTTGGGGTTGCCGAGACTAGAGCTCAGCTCAGGGCTCTTGTCACCATCCGGGGTGCCCTTGAGGCCCCGCAGTTCATTCTGTGGTTCCTGAGGGCCGTCAGTGATGGGAAGAAGTCAGGTGCCCAGTCCCCCGCCTGGTTCTTCGTGGGACAATAAAAGAGCCCCATGGGCCTGCGCTGGCTGGTCGTTAAAGTTTGGGTGCCTGAGAAGTCCACATGCAGGGGAGAAAGCTCCCTGTCCCTTTCTGTCTGACCCGGACACCTCCTCACCTCCCATTCATGGTTCTGTCCACAGCCCCGGACCTGCTCTGCAGCCGGTGGCTACATGCGTTTCAGACCCTATCACGTGCTGGACGTTGTATCAAGCCCAACATTGACGGGCCCATTTTACAATACCCTCCACGTCTAGAAAGGTTCAGTGGGTTCCTTAAGCCATGGCGCTAGTCATTAACAGAACTGGGATTATTTTGGTTTTAGACTTTTTATTATAGAAAATTTAAAAAATATTAACAAGAGTCGACAGAAAGTGAAATGAAGGCCCTTGTCCCCAGCACCTGGGCCCCGCCAATGCATGGTCAACCCTGCCCCATCCCGTCCCCTTCCACTTCCTCCTCTCCCACAATAGTCGAAGCACATCCAGACATCATACCCCTCCATCCACAGCGTCTTCAGTGTATAGCTCTCAATGAGAAGGAATTTTTAAAAACGTAATCACAATACCATGATCACACCCAGTCTTTTAGAAACAACTCCTTAAAATTACTAACTATTCACATTCATTGGTCAAATTTCCAGTTGTTTCATATATATCATAAATGTCACTTAAATTTTTCTTTTCTAGAGACAGGGTTTTGCTCTGTCGCCCAGGCTGGAGTACAGTGGCATGGTCATAGCTCACAGCAACCTCAAATTCCTAGTCTTAAGCAATCCTCCTGCCGCAGCCTCCGCAAAAGTAGCTGGGACCACAAGTGCATACCCCCATGCCTGGTTATTTTCCTTTTCTATTTTTTTTTTTTTTTTTGAGACAGAGTCTCACTCTCTTGCCTGGGGCGAGTGCCGTGGCGTCAGCCTAGCTCACAGCAACCTCAAACTCCTGGTCTCAAGCAATCCTACTGCCTCAGCCTCCCGAGTAGCTGGGACTAC